>JAHWFP010164421.1:0-17201 GCA_023313725.1 Lithobius niger | reverse complement strand
CAAATAAAAGAAAAAAGTCAAACGGCGAAAATCTAGAGCTAGAAATATCGTATAGTAGAGTAAGCAACATTTAGCACTTACATTTCGTCGAACAGGCAACGAGGGGCATATTTAGAGGAATGGGGAGGGGGGTAGGGAGCAATAGCCCAGGGCAGGGCAGAATCTAAAGGGCGGTAAACTTTATAAATAAAAATGTTAAAAGTTTAAAACATGTAAGTTTGATGTCTTAATTCTGAGAAACCGAACAACAACTTGTTTTTTTTTTTGTATAATCAAATCTTGTCTTTTAATTGGTCGTGGACATACAAACACAAATATCCTAAAATAAAGGGTGGAAGGGCCAAAAAATGTGTGTAACTGAGGGTGGCAGAACAATAATAACACCGTCTCGGCAGAGAAGTGAAGAACCTTCAGTTTGTGTACTTTATAGTATGGTCAGTTATTATAACAGCTTTATTGTTTAAGAGCAAATAATAATAATAATAATAATAAAATTAATAATAATTTGTCACGATAGCAACAGGTCTGCAAGGACCCTAAGATCGCTAACAGCCAGCCTAAATTAAAAACAGAAGACAATCATATGTAATGAAAGAGGTTGGCCGGCAAAGGAAGGTGAGGGGATTAGGTGTTGGGACACGAATGCCTTACCACCAAGGTTAGACCTGCCAGGGACTCTAAGGCCCCCGATGGCATCGCCAAACGTGTTGGACACGGGACGTGGAGGATCGGCCCAAGTAAAAATAAAAGCAGACGAACATATGTGATGGTTTAAAAAGCATCGTTATGTAAAACAAATTATGGTTATGATAAGAACTAAAAACAAAAGCATCCCCAAAATGGGAATTGTCACCATTTAAAAATGAATAAATAAAAAAAAGTAAAACAATTTCTATTTTCCTATGTAGAAACAGTACCCCCTGACGGGCTAAGTGATTTGCCACAAGTACATGAAACATATTCTCAAATAAATTTTCGGCAATTTTATTTATGCCTTGTTTACCCATCAAATAAATCATGGCCTAGTAGAAACACGTCTGATAATGCATTAATCTGGGGCATTGAAAATCAGCAAAGAAACCATCATGCAACCGTCACTTGACGTTCTGCAGCTATTACTGTCATGTGAGGGATATTCAGAAAGTGAATTTATAAGAAGCCAATGGAAGAATCGGATGTACGTCAAAACAGCGCGGAAATAACTGCGCACGACAATACAACGCCATCATAACAGCGAGACGACAAAACGACACAACAGCACGCGACAAAACAGCGCAACAACATAACAGCGTGACGAAAAAATAGCTTGGGATAAAGCAGTGTTCGACAAAAAAAGCCCAAACTGTTGATTAAAAACGATGACGTTTCAAGCATTGTCAATACTCTCCTTAGATCAGCGTACATTGCTAGTGTGCGCCACAATTTCTATACACCTACGAACATTTTTACATGTGCTAATGGAGAGGTGGGAGGGAGGGGGGGCCATGGGGAGGGATAATTTGCTGAATGCGGGCACTTGTTCTGTCTTATGATGTAGGAAAAACAATTTGTCACAAAGTTGTTTTAAAACGAAATGTTTTGAGCTGTGGGTACACAACAATTTTGAAATAAAAAGTTTGGCCAAAATTACATTACATAGCTAAAGAGCTACAGAAAATATGAGAGTACAAAACATACCTATAGAGGAAGTGAAAGCAGTAGACGGGGAAAAAAATAAAACTGACACACTGGATAAAATCAAGAGAAAGTTGTGGGCAATGCCACGAAGGCAGTCGAGGATCAATTCCATATTTTTGTAATGTTCAACTATATTCGTAATTAGTATTTTTTATTTTCATATTTTTATTTATTGTCTCATTGTCTTATCCTGAATTAAGGGTAACGTTTTTCTCTTTATTTTTAGCTTAACAGGAAGACAGAAGAAGCACCCAAAAGCAACAAATTATGCCCCTCCCACATTTTTAGTTGGTTAAAAATTGTTCTTAGTAGAGTGTACAAATAGTGAAATTATACTTTGATCTGAGGAGAGCATTGACAATTCTCGAAGCGCCATCATTTTAAAGAACGTTTTGCGCTATTTTGCCGCACGCTGTTTTATCCAAGCTATTTTGTCGTCGCGCTGTTATGTCGTCACGCGGTTTTTTTCGTGCGCTGATGTGTCGTCCACTGTATTGTCGTCGAGTTGTTATGACGTCGCTTTTTGTCGTGTGCCGTTGTTTTCGCGCTGTTTTGACGGGACTCTGGAAGAATCTGTACAGAGCAGGACGTAAAGAAAAGATTTCTTAAAATAAGTCAGACAAGAAAATCCCTGTATTGTAGTGGGTATTACACAAATTTCACGTGATGTTTCGTTCATGGTGGTCTGGCATTGCCTATACTTTGCAGCTAATACAGCTCAATTTATTTGAAATAAAAAAATAATATTGTCCCTCGTCCCTCAGAGATAACATTAGCAGTTGAAAAGGACGTTGATTCTACAATTTCCCTTGTTGCAACCGGGATCAAGTTGGAAAATTAGCAGCGCAGTTGGCGGGAGGAGTGTGGGGGGACACAGAGAGTGATATGAGAGGAAACCGGAAAAAGAATGGCACCTAACTGAATTAGCATAATACACAAAATCGCGAAGACGTACAGGACAGAAAAAATACTTAATAAAAGTGAAACACGAATGGCATGAAAAGTTTGGTATTAACACAAATTATAGCCTAAGCGACGTGTGGTTCATGGTGTTCGTCTCTGGTGGCCCTTATACTTAACAGCTTACGCTGAGCAATATATTTGAATGTAAAAATAAATCCTTGCGTTAAACATACTAACTTTGAAAGGGAAGGGGGGAGGAGAGTGACCCAGAAAGCAAAGTGAGGGTGAGCGGAATCAATGAAAGAACGGCACGCACACAACGCTCCAAGTTGGTTGACCAATAGAGTAAATCTTGGTGGCCTTTCTCAGGTTGAATGATATCGCTACTTTCAAAGGCCGACCCTGTTTGAAAAATTGGCGGCTTCTCTTACGCCAGTTTTGGTTTTGGGTGAAAGCGATTTTACAGGACAATGCATAATTGTCCGCTGTAGGCAGCATGCTGACCAGTATACTACAAGCGGTTTTTGGGGCAATCTAGAATGACCCTTACAACGTCCGTGGTGCGTGTTGTGACTTATTTCTCAACTTCTACTTGGTGGCGTGCTCTAAGGCTCGCTTGTTGAAATCAAACAAGTTTTGCGAGGGTTTGGTAGGCAGCAAAGGTGGAAGCCCTCTGACAGGGCAAAAAGCCCGCAAGGCATACAACACATGAGCAATAATTTTCGACACCTTTATTTTAGTGCCTTGATCAGCTAATAACGTTACACACAAACAACATGAGAACAACGGAATAAAAACCTACAAAATCTAAAAACCGGTTGTACCCAACACCACCAAATACTTACAAATACAATTTTCAGGTGGGAATCAAATCTAACTATAGCCATGACATCACACTTCCAATATGGCCGCATCCAAGCTTGGTTGGTGTGGGTTTCACACCTGAAAATTGTATTTGTAAGTATTTGGTGGTGCTGGATACAACCGGTTTTTAGATTTTGTAGGTTTTTATTTCATTGTTCTCATGTTGTTTGTATGTATTGGTATTAGGTGATCAAGATACTAAAATAAAGGTGTCGAAAATTATTGCTCATGTGTTGTACGCCTTACGAGCCTTTTGTCGTAAGCCTCAATTCCCCCCCCCCCCCCCTTTTGTCGTGTCAGATGGCTTCCACCTTCGCTGCCTCGCTTGTTGGTGCGGAAGAGCTTGGACCAACATTGTTTAGGATTTCAGTACAGTTCTTTTTGCGTGTGTGTGTGTGGTTCAAACGAGTGAAATACGAATGTAGGTATCGCACAGGCAATCACGAAAGAAGATCTTGTGCATTATTTAAAAATAGATACATATTACCGCCTCCCCCTCCCAACAAAAAATTGACGAGCTGCATTTTTGTGTAAAAAAAAGGTATGAGGAGAAGTGGGCACAAAGATGTTACGTCAGTGACATAAGGACGGACTGGGTTTTCAGTTCGAATCCGGGTCACTCCGCTCGACGACACCGAAGTCTATAAAGATGGCTTACTGTTCTACGTTATTTCTAGTCTATGATTTTAGCTCTATGGCTTGTATTCCCTTCATTAATTTACATCCATTTGTATTTTGTTTTTATATAAAGTCGAAAGAGAATCAAGAGTATGGTACAAATGATTTAAATACTGGAGTTACCTCGGAAACCACTTTGGTCTAAAATCGAATTATCAGCACAGGACGTTTCTGTCATATTTGCTCAATATATGTAACACTCAAACCTAGACAATGCAGTTCAAGATCTCTTCGTATTGCTACCCCCTCCCCTACAATATTTACAGTTCCCGTTACGTAATTTTGGCGGTCTACGTGTTCATATCTTTTGCCTTTTGAATAAATTATTTGTTGTTTTAGTCTCAGCGGTGCGTGTAGAACCAATTTTTCTCTTCCACGGTTGTCATAGCCGCCTTGCATACAAAATTGTCATTGACTCTTTTTAGCGGCTGTCAAATCGATTAGAAAGTGGAGAGGAAGGTCATGCATTCTGAGAAGTTGACACGCGAATGAGAGATTTAACTGGAAAGTCTACCCTGATAAGTAGAAAATCATTAAAAGCTTGCGGAAATAGTGTAGATGGTAAACGGGACGGAAATAATGATCCTGACAAATTATAATTAAACATATTGTTATCTGAGTAGTCAAACGGGAGTAAGGTTTTTCAACATAATTTACGAACCGTGTTAAACATAACCAGATTGCCGTGAGGCAACACATTGGTCGACATCTGTCATGTCTTTTACCCATATTTTAACTTCAGGGACTTTTCATGAATGAGCTCGCAACGCATTTTCGCAGCCTGAAATTCGTTAATGCACAGGTGGTGCCGGACAATGACAGCTTCAGTAGATAACTACCTCTGCTACACATTGGTCAACAATGGACTATAGACGTTTGACCGTATATCTGAACCTGATAACAAATTTACGTAACGAAGTCGCAATGCATTGTTGCAGTTAGAAGTCCGTTAATGCAAAACCAAGAGCCCTAAAATGACTGGGTTGTTGGTATTTGAAACTCAGGGGCGTATTTACGCACCAGGGTGTATCCAAAACAATTTTGTGGAAATTTAAAATTTCAAGGTCGAAATAGTTGTAGTTAGGGGTCCGTATAAAAGCACAAACAAATTTAGCCTGAAACGGTACTATTTAGGTCGCCGTTCAAAGCATAAACTTTTAGTATTTTTTTTTTTATAATTTTGATATTTTAATGATGTTTTGAATATTTTTAGAGTGTTTTTTAAACTTTGAGGTCGCAAAGTCGCTTGTACATTTTAAAAATAAATCCCAGAAAAAGTTTCAGCATAATACATTAATATTTATATCTCTCACGTAAGCCATAAACTATTCGAATTTTTGCAAAAATATGACATTTTTCTGATTTTTTTAAATATTCTTCAGTGTTTTTTTTTCTTTCATGATGAAAAGTTGCTTGTACAAGGTACAAATAAGTCTAGGAAAAATTAGAACGTCATTGTTCAACATTTAGACATGCTGCAATAAGTCTAAATTCATGCTATATTAACCAAAATGGATGCTTGTTTGAAAAACAAGTTACAGTAAACAATAGTAACTCATCACTTAGCCACGCGAGCTTAACAAAGGGACTACCCTCCCCCCGGATGTGAATTAACTAAGGAATCCATAGGCGATAAATTTTACCGCAAGACCATAGAAGAACAACACATAGGTGAGGTTGAAGAACGGGCAGTAAATATTTCGGACATGTAACTCCTTTCAGTTGGTCCCGGGAAAACATTCTAAAGTTAATGTTGGAGTACATCAACAAAAACAGAGTTATATTGAATTTTTGAAGGTTATCGGCTGTGATAAAAACACTATTAATGGGAGGTTAAATAAAGTTGTACACTTAATAGAATAAGAGCTTAAAAACTGATGCTGGTTTAAACTGCCTTCTCTTATCAACGAATTGCCTTTAAGAAAAATGCTGATTTTTAAAAAAAATACTAAAGGATCAGGCCTAGTACAGGAGACCTAAATATTAACGTATCAGGCTAAATTTTTCTTTATTTTGTTTTACTCGTATACACAACTAGTTACCAACTTGAAATTTTAAATTTAAAAAAAATATTTTTTTTTGATACACCCTATTGCGCACTCGCAGCTAGAAGGTCGTTGCGAGTGCATTGCGATGGCGAAAGTGTAGTTCCCATGGCAACAAAGCTAGCTGGATAGCTGGCGTGACATCGTTTGGATAAATGCGAGCAGTTATACAAACCCGTACAATCAGATTGGCGTAACTGATCTCTCATTATTTATTCTTTCCTTGCCAATTGACAGAGCCAAAACCGATTCCGTGTTAACATTTTTGCTATTGCTTTCGGCTTCTTACTGAGAAAACGTTTTGCGAAATTGGTGCATAAATGGGCCCTAAGGTCGTACATTTAGAGCATTCAAGGCCTATAGGGAACAATACAGAAATGGCGTTTCGCACTAAATTACGAGATTGGCTTAAAAGCCAAAAAAAAGTGCCCTTATACATTTTTGGCCTGATCGGATAGAAGATCTGGCTATCTATAGTATTTCAGTACCAAGGGGGACAAGAACAACAACAACAACAACAAAAAACTCGGTCAGTTCAAAGTTGAATGTTACGAAAGGATTAAACTTTGTGACGTCCTTTTTTTAGGGGGTTGCAAACGTTGACAAAGTGTGATGGGGTAAAGCGGGTTAAAAAAAAAGGACAACATATGCGTGGCGTCGTTAAAGCGTGGCCCCTTTTGTGTTTTGTTTCACTGGTAAATAATCGTAACATATGCAACAATGGTAAGCATGTGTAAAAAAGCCAAAAACATGCAATATAAAACAACTCTAGCTCTACGTTTCGATTTATATCAAACAGTTATCAAGGCTACAACATTATATTCTAAAACAAAACGCTAATTTGGTAAAGTACATATTAGAAAGGAGGCCAAAAACGTCACTTAGTTGCCGCCAGAACTGATCAGGATTTGGAGTAACATTTCAGGTGAAAGCGAAGCTTAAAAAAAAGTAAGGGGACCTCAACTTTGCTTTGTGCTACCACAAGTCTAATTCTAGCTTTAGTTAGAAATAAGGAGGATCTGATTGATTACGAACTTCTGACTTTCGTTTTTGTTTAATAAAAAGTCTTTGCAAATGCTTTTGCTCTACTTGGCAAACTTTTGAGCTACAAAATGATTAGAAATGAAAATATTTTTTTTAAATTACCTTCCTTCCCTGTAATAATGTTTCAGCCACAAATAATTTGTGTGTTGTTGAAGGATTCACCACACTTTATGGCCAGGTAAACCTCTCGTCGACTTTTTAAAATTAGTAAATTAGTCACAAGTTAAATGCAGTTAAATACACGGGTAAAAATAGATTCGTCAGTCTTTTACTTCGTAATCCTGATTTCATTAATCCTATTTTTGTCGTCTGAGAAAAACGGTTAACGTTGTTGATAAAATGGTGTAACCCATTGGTCACACATATATCTTAACTTTCAGTATTCTTCAAAACTTTTTTTTGCCATCATTGACAAGCTTAACTGTGCAGTGCGAATCAAGCAATTTCGAAATTGCTTGAAACCAGGCAACCTCAATATTTTCTTTCAGTTAAAAAGCTGTGCATGACAACTTACCATCGCAGACTCGAGCGTCGTTTTCAGCTCGATATCTCAGCTGTAACACGTTGCGTTGCGAGCTGAGAGCAACTATGCGTGACTGCTTATTGTTCTACACTGATGAAAAATGAAATGGTGACACAAAGTAAGCCCAACAATTATCTCATTATCTCAATTTTGTTGAATATGTTACGAATATTCACCAGTGTAACAGAACCCACTAGGGGCCACACTTTAACGACGCCACGCAAACGTTGTCCTTTTTTTTAACCCGCTTTACCCCATCACACTTTGTCAACGTTTGCAACCCCCTAAAAATGATGTTACAAACTTCAGTCCTTATGTAACATTGAACATTGAACTGATCATCTAGTCATATAGCCAGTTCTTATATCCGTTCAGGCCAAAAATGTTTGAGGGTACTTTTTAGTTTAGTGCGAAATCTCATTTCTGCACTGTTTCCTTTATAGGTCTTGAATGCTCTAAATGTGCGGCCTTAGGGCCCATTTATGCATCAATTTCGCAATTTTAACCAGAAAGAAATAGGCCAAAATTTCGATGTGGAGTCTGTTTTGGCTCTGTCACTTGGCAATAATGAGAAATCAGAAGTGATGGAGAAATTGTTACGCCAATCTTATTGTCACGGATTGATATAACTGCACGCATTTATCCAAACGATGTCACGGCCATCTATCCAATTAGCTTTGTTACTATGGCAACTTCACTTTCGCAATCACTACAAACTTTATTTGTAGCTCTGAAGTGTTTAAAATTTAAGTACTGAGTAAGTTCTGAATTAAAAATAAAGCTAGACGGTATTCACTGCATGTGCCATGAAGATTCTTTACAATACTTAAAAATTAACGTTTTTAATTCAAATTGCTATCCGTTTATGATGCTAAGTATGTTCATTATAGGCAGCGAATGCCTTATGACCTCGCTGATGGTAAAGTAGCGTGAAATACCTATTTATAATAAGACTTGTGGAATAGGAAATACGAAACAGATTTTTGGACGGCATCCTTGAGTTTCACAAGCATGATTGCACTCTTTTTTGCAGCTTGTAGAAATGTTAATTCTGAATATTATTCGCAACAAGTTTGTTTTCAATGTGATAAACGGAATACAAGTTGCAAGCATAAAACCGTTTTGGAAGCCATTCTCAGCAACATGAATTTTCATAAACATGAATTTTCATGAAATTTAAGTCGGGGGTTTTCTTATCGAAATCCTTTTACGAATTATTAGTTTTAAAGGGTTGTGCTTCTTAACTGTTTAAAAGTTAGAAGGGAAAATAACATTTTTTAGATGCAATTTTGGAGATTCTAGGACTCTAACTAAACCTAGACATGATTTTTAAAAATAATACTTAGTATGATCTGTTACATTTTTTTACCAACAGTTTGCATTTTTCATTTGGGTAAAATCATGTATGGACGGATTTTCGTAGAATATTCTTACCAACACTACTTGTAATTAACTTATGCAATGCAAAATATGGAGTAAATCGTACTGAAATCACCTATGGGCCTTACCTTAGGTGCTCCCTACTCAACAAAAATATGCATTTATTGCAAAGGAGGGGGGGGGGATTGAGGCTTATTGGCACGTCGACAACTTGGTCATTAGCGCCAACCTCAGTCACAGTGCAGTGGCCCGGGTTGTCACTGCACCACACATTACAGAGATGTTATTCAAACCCCTAATCTAAATCTTGTCATACATCTGTACCTCCTGCAAAAAATTGAAAAACACCAGACAGGAGGACAGACTTATCGCCCAACTGACGCGCAATGTCATGCGGAAGATGGAAACGACGACGAACACCATCAAAATGGCGACAATCAACAAGTAAGTGCCAGACCGTAAGTGGCCGTCGGCACCAATAACATTCAGGAGGGTCAACCCCCCGCAAAACGAAACAGTGAGTAAGTCGGGTGTGACCAATGCGCAAACGGGCCAACACAACCTCCTCACGGCGACTGCGGCGACACGCCGAGTGCCACTCCTCAACAGTGCCTTTAAAGGCCCGTAATTTATTACCGTCCTGTCCATCCCACAAGGTTTGCCAAAAAGCGTGTAACCTCAGACGCAGAGTTGGAAAGGCATCTGAGGGAACAAGGCTGAGATCCCTACCGAGAGGGCCAGAAAGGGCCCCTTTCGCAGCAGAATCAGCTTGCTCATTCCCTGCTATCCCAACATGGCCCGCAGAAAAGCACGGTTTTCCGCTGGCCAGACAAGCGGGAAAGCAAAGATTGGACACGTTGTGTCAAGGGGTTCCGAGGATTGTAATTCGCTAAGGACTCCAGGGCACTCATGGAATCACTAAAGATAATGAAATCCGTGCCCTGAAGGTCAAGGATCCATTCCACTGCCAAACCAAGAGCCAGAAGCTCTGCAGAAAACACAGAATAGCCTGATGGAAGGCGATGGGCAACCGTTACTCCCTTACACACACAAGCACACGCCACGCCAACGTCTGATTTCGACCCATCAGTAAACAGGCGCTGATAACCGGCGTACTGAGAACTCAGCCGCCGGAACTCCTGTAAGTACCTTGGTGGTAGAGTGGAACCCTTCGGGAGGGACGCCAGAATGAAAATGAAACTTCCACTTGGGACAAGCCAAGGGGCAACTGGCATCCTCCCAAGCCTCAAGACGCAGGGCATTTCAAAGGCTATCTCCTGACAGGACTGCTGGAGCTTATCGCGGAAATCACCCTTACCCACCCTGCGTCTACCGACTCGCAAGTCTGGCCCAAAAACCATGGACCATGCAGGACTGGATTGCACAGCACGCAAACGCACACCATACTGAATGTCAAGCTGTCGCCGACGAATGGCCAAAGGTGGCTCCGAGGCCTCAGCATAGAGGCTGACCACTGGAGAAGTTCGAAATGCCCCAGTCGCCACACGCAGGCCACTGTGATGCACAGTGTCCAATATCTGGAGAGTCGAGTCACTAGCCGAATCATAGACCATACACGCATAATCAAGTTTGCTGCGGACAAGGGCTCGGTAGAGGCGCAACATGGCAGTGCGATCGGCACCCCATGAAGTGCCCGACAGGACCTGCAAGATGTTAAGCGCCCGCAAAGCCTTGTCTTTAAGCTGACGCAAGGGAGCACTGTCCATCAACATTATATCAAAGAATATTGGTGCCAAATTCCATTCGAATCAGTTCATACGTTTCACCACAATGCAGAATAAAAACAAGACGGCTGGATGATAGGCAGAGAAAGACCGAATCGTACGAGTTATAATTCGCTTCGCTCACTCGGTCAAATATCTCACGTAAACAAAGTGTGAATGTCTTACGTTAAAAAGCTGCACCCCAATACCGGCCACACAGTAGAGATACTTTACGGCAACTGTTTATTGTCCTTAACACACACTTCCGCTCTTTGTTCACATACAAAAGGAAGAGAAATCAATGACTACACGCTACAATGTATCTAATGTAACCTGTGTATGGAGGAGAAAGGGGGGGGGGGGGTGCGCAGAAAAGAAAGTTGTCTAACAAATGCGAATTCGGGTGTTCAAATTTACAAAAAAGTTCGCTTTTTGAAATTTACTTTAATTGATTAATGAACTAGCAGTAACCGTCGTCAAGGTAAGGTATTTTGTTCCCAATGGCCCCCATCCCAATTCCGTAGCAAGCCATCCCATGCCTTACGTGACTGATAACCTGCGGTAAGGAGGAAGTGAATAGGAAGAACGTTAGTCCGGTGCAATTAGCACTTTAGGTCGAAGATGAAACTTGGCAGATATGTCCAGAAATACTACCTGAGTAACATACTAAATCCCAAAAACTACACTAAAGCTTTTGCCGATATTTTGGAAAAATGGCCGCCTACCAGCTACCAAATTCTTTATTTTATTAAATATCGCCACAAAATATTACTCCTACCGAAAATATTATTCAGCCCTAAATTAAAGATAAAAGTAATCTGTACTAAAAAGGTCCTACTGATGTTTATGTTAAATCCAACCGTTTTTGTGCACTGGTTTACTGGTTAACTGAAAAGGTGATGAATTTTGAAAAAATGGCTACTGCCGGCTATCAAACTACCTATTTAGTTGGGGGGGGGGGGGCGGAAAAAGTCTCACATCATGCATGCAACCAATTAGCCCCTGTGGTTTCAGTTAGTACATGTGTAGGGAAGTCTAAAAATCCAGAGTCACAATTTTTCAGGCCCCCCCCCCCCCAAAAATAAAGTGTTTTTGGTGTCATTCTAAGCCAAATTCGAAAGAGAGAAGCCCTCAAGTTCTAAACATGTAAAAAACACAACTACGTTTCGGGAATTCCCGTCATCAGGTTTAAATTACAAATAGAAATACATGCCAAAATCTCGGCTGGTTTCTGCCTATTCACACCCTTTTTTAAAAGGCATAATGCGAAAGAAATAAAAAGAAAGAGAATAAGAGAGAATGAATAAAAAAACCAGAATTTTTTTCCCTCAAAATGGCTAAAAATCAGAAGTGAAGCAGCATACGTCTTTTCCCTTGCCAATTAGCCAAGGAAGAAAGACTGCTTTTTCCAAATCCAGTCATGCGGTCCCCGGATCAGTTCATTATGTAGAAGGCCTGTGGGGGTTCGCTCGGTTATATTCATTAAGAGAAAATGTATCAATAATTGGAAAATACCATCCTTCGGGGATCAAATGTTTATGAACTGGTGGTCTGTGAGTGTGGATAATGAGTGTGTCTAAGTTGAATCTGGCTCTGTAATTTTGTTCAGTAAAAAGAATGTTACTGGATTTGCAAGAAACCGAGTCTTTCCTCCTTGGCTTGGCAAAGAGAAAGACGTAGGCTGCTTCACTTCTGATTTTTGGTCCTTTTGAGGTAAAAAAAATTTCAGGGTTTTTTATTCATTCTCTCTTACTCTCTTTCTTTTTATTTCGTTCGTATTATGCCTTTAAAAAAACGGTGTGACTAGGCAGATACCTGGCGAGATTTTGGTATGTATTTTTATTTGTAATTTCAACCTGAGGACGGGAATTGTTATTCCCGAAACGTAGTTGTGTTTTTTTACATGTTTAGCACTTGAGGGCTTCTCTCTTTCGAACCAGTGTCGTGCTCGTTACTTTCATTGCACTCTAAACCAAAAGCATAATGTAAAGCAAAATCGTTCAGCACACAAGAGTGATATACATCTTTAACATAAAAGCAACCCTTGAATCCCAATATCGTATTGAAAGTATATCCCCCCCTAATTTGCACGAAAGCTCCTTTTTTCCATTTGGTTGTTACAGGGATTTTCGTGTTAAAAGTGCTCTTACGAGCCCTCTGATAGCCCAAAATTGACAGTTTAGGATTTTATGAAAGGTAGGGATTTATTTTTCCCGTCAGTGTTAACCGAAATAGTTTAGCTTAGATAGGGACCGTTCTACGCACATTTAAAGTTAAAGAGATAATGGTGTAGCGGCGAAAGTATATGGTGATTTTCGAATTCAAAGTGCTCTTGCGAGCCCTCTAATTACCCAATATCGACAGGCTTAAGATTTTATGAAAATTGACAGGATTAGGTTGGGGATAAATTCGTTCCATCAATCCTAACTGGTATTGTTTAGGTTAGATAGGAACCGTCTAACGCCTATTTTAAGGTCTAGCTGTAATTGGTGTCGCAGCTATAGTTTCAATTTCAAAGTGCCATTGCAATGGTCTTATTTGTATTTCTATTTAAGGTAAACAATTTCGGTTAGGATTGGTAGGAAGAATAGTTCCCCAACTTTCAGAAAATCCTAAGCATGTCCATTTTGGGCTAGTAGGCGGCTCGCAAGAGCACTTTGAAATCGAAAATCACCATACACCTATGCCGCTACGCCATTACTATTCACCTTTAAATGGGCGTAAGACGATCCTTATCTAAACTAAACAATTTGGTTTTCGGTTAGGATTGTTGGAAAGAATAGATCTACATCTTTCAAAAAATCCTAATCAGGTTCATTTCGGGCTATTAGATGGCTCGCAAGAACACGTCTACACGAAAACCGCTACAACAACCAAACGGGAAAAAAAAGAGTTTACGCGTAAATTAAAGAGATATATACTTTAAATATGATTTTGGGGTTCAAAGGGTAGCTTTTACGTAAAAGATGTGTATCACTATTGTATGCTGAACGTTTTTGATTCACAATATGCTTTTGATTTGTTGACAGTTAAGGAGTTCCAACACACAAAAAAAAAAAAAAAAAAAAAAATCGATTTTTTTTTTTATTGGGGTTGGTCATGAAAAAGTGTGACCCATGGATTTTTAGACTCCTCTACCCATGTACTAACTGAATCCAAAGAGCAAAATGGTTGCCAGATATTAAATTTTTTCATCTTTCCCCTACCCCACTAAACAGATAATTTGATAGCCGGTGGTGGCCATTTTTTTTCAAAATTCATCACGTTTTCAGCAAACCAGTAGATTGCAAAAAAAGGTTGGTTTTAACGAAAACATAACGACCATTCTTGTAGAAATTTTTGTTTTCTTTAATTTACGTCTGTATAAAATTTTGGCCAGGAGTGATAGTTCGTGCGATATTTAAGAAAATATTTAATTTGGTAGGTGGTGACGGCCATTTTTTCAAATTGGCGGCGAAGGTCCACTGGGATTTAGGGGACTTTTAGTATGTTACTGGGGGAGTAATTTCTGTGCATATTTGCCAAGTTTCATCTTTAATGGATTTTTTTTCCCAAATTTCGTAAAACTATGACATAATTGCACCTGACTACTTAGGCAAGTTTGGATAGTCAGTAAAATGTCAGATTTTGCATTGATAAGAATAAGCAAAAGGACTCGGGGAGTTAGGCTGGACCAAGAAAGAATTGCGTGCAAAAGAAGACAAAAACCTGTAAAAGCGACTAAGGAAAAGTTTGTAAAAAAAAAGTAAGAAGGTACCGTTTATGTAATACTTTAAAGCCCGTATTCTGAACGCTGACTAAAATTCGTACTTGACTTGAAATGACGTCACACCGATTTAGTGCCATTCACCACCAGAACCTCTTTTGGATACATTTGGAAGAAATCGGGTGGTGAATGGCACTTAATAGGTGTGACGTCATGTCAAGTCAAATGACGTCATACCTATTAAGTGCCATTCACCACCCGATTTCTTCCAAATGTATCCAAAAGAAGTTCTGTTGGTGAATGGCACTAAATAGGTGTGACGTCATTTCAAGTCAAGTACGAGTTTTAGTCAGCGTTCAGAATACGGGGCTAAGAATTTTCCCTGAACTGTGTGCGTCGCCCGAGGATTGCAAGCGTAATTTCACTCAGGGCTTTTATGACCTTGAAACAGCTATATGCTGTTATCAAATATCCTGTTAAATGCTTTAATTTTTTTTCTCTGGCTTTCTTTTATAATGGTTTGTGTAGTTATAGGCCTCCTTTTTCGAAAATTTTGTGATTTGACCTGTTGGTTCTCATATTACCGGGCTGGTGATTCAATTACGGCATCAATGCATGGTTGTCCTTAAAATTACCGTGCACCCATCAAATTGGGGCAATTTGTTATTTTTTTCGGGTTGTACTGCTTTGGTAAAATAATACCATCGGTACAAATATCGAAGATATTGCTTCATTGACTACGACACCGAAATAAAAACCCTTCATCGCTGCAAAGTTTGACGTAAATTACAATTGCAGCAAGTAACTGACAAAAGAAAAAAAACTATAGTTCATTACAATACAAATTTGGTTATAGTTTACGTTCATGAAACGAATGTACAATGTGGTTAGAGTTGGTCTGCGTATTATGGATACAGCAGGTTGAATGGTTGGGGGGGGGGGGGAATGCGACGCTTTCTCAGTCCATGCTGTGAAGCTATCCAAATGTATTCATAGCAATTCGGTCCCCGAAAATTCGGTTACAAAACTATACAGCAAGTGCGACAATTCCGTTGCGTATGAAATAAAAACCGTACACACAAAAAAAAACAATTAAATCGGGGGAGGGGGGGGGCTAAGGGCTGAAACTTGCAGGGAAACGATAAACATCCTTAAAGCACGCCAGTCGAAACTGCCGAGAACTCACTGCCGGAAAGTACGAATAGTGAAACTCTGGGTGTGGGGTCTTAAATCTATACTGCAGCAAAATGTCACCAACAACAACTGCTGTCAGTAACTAAGATTAAGATAACAAAACTTGGGACTATAGTGTCAAAGTCGGTCATCAATTTTTCACTGGCATTGTGTTTTTATAACTTGGGACCAAATTGTCGCAGGTTTTTTTTCTTCACCCTTCGTAGGCCTATCTATTTTTTTTCTGGGACATAATTATCTGGAACCATGTTTTCAGATCTGAATTGTTTGACACCCACTCAAATAAATCATTATTTTTTTAAGTGTATAAGCTATTGGTTGGGCGGGGAGCCCAAACCAAACGGGGGTGTCAAATTACGCTTTGCTACCCCCTTCCCCCCACGCCAGATAGGCAGACATTGGCCCGCCATGCCAGAGACATTAACAAAAATTTTGTATCATGACCGTGTAGAAAAAACTTGAACTGTGACTCAGATTATACACACTCACAGTAAATAAAGAACGGATATAATATTTAATAAATATATTTTAATAATTATTAAATATAACATTTAATAATTGGCCAACTTGGAACAAGTTGGTTGTTTTGTAAAAATTTTATCAGTTTATCAGGGTTTACGGTACCAAAATATCTTCTGTTGTTTTCCTAATTATCTTGAATGAATGTAAGTATTAATAAAAAATATGGGAGTGTTTCCTTTCCAACAAACACGACTGAAAATAGGTTTTAAATCGGCAGTTTCGTTGTCATTTTTTTCCGGACATTTAATCGGCGGACCCGCAAATAAAACTGCTTGTAAACGGTGTAAATGAGGATACTCAACCTGGCGACACTGGGATTCAGCAAGGACATAAAAATTACGGCTTTAATACTATTGGCTCAGTAATTTTTTGTCTTTTAAAGCATTCGGCGCTTATTTCTAGCCTGTATGCTTGAAAGGGCTAAGAGACAATGAGCCAATAGTATTTAAGTCATGCTTTTTATTTTCTTGCTGCACTCCACTCTCACCTGGGTGCGCCGCCTTAATAACTTCCAGTTTTAAATAATAAAGAAGCTTTTTGAACTATCTACTTAAACGGACTACCTACAATATCAGTTCAATGTTCTTGCCGACAAGGATAGATCCATACATCCTAATTGATTAAACAGGTTGTAAGACTACTTTAAAGTGAAGAAAAATTGTAAATAACATTACCCGCAATTAGGTCAAATGGTTATTGTAAAACCGGATTTGTGAGGGACATAGTTTTATGAAATTAATTTTATTTATCTTGTCAAAAGGACACAGAATGTTCAGAATCCCACATGCGGCTGCGACGAATAAAGTATTACTTTTTTTTTGTTATGAGAAAATGTACACACATTATATTACATTGTATTATATTATATTATATAATAATATATTATATAATATAATATTATATTATATTATATTATATTATATTATATTATATTATATTAT
>JAHWFP010164417.1:8822-19108 GCA_023313725.1 Lithobius niger | reverse complement strand
TGCTTTCGTTCTGTGCTACACTGTGCGCAATCGAAAACGGAACGAAATCAATTTAAAAGGGAACGAAACCAAAATAAAAAGGAACGAAACCAACATAAAAAAGCTGTATTTTAAACTTTGTATCGAAAACTGAGAAAACTGTATCGCCTCACAGTTGGGAAGTGTAATGCATGGTACTCAGTTCTAGTAATAGTAGAGTGGGATCTGGTAATAATCATTGAATCGGACGATGCAACACTAAATTATTGGTCCATGGATGCGTGGAGCATGTACTGATACGTGATGAATTGACATGCGATTAACTAGCACGCGATAAATTTTACCCACAATGAACTGTCCGCGTGCAGTGTATTCATCAGTAATGAAAGGTGTGCGATAAACTGTCTGGATAACCGTAGAACTAGATCTAGTAAATAAATTCATTAGGCTAAGACCTACACAGACAGGTCATATATTAAGTGAACAACTGACTAGCTCTTTTTCTGTGGATGGCCACCGATTTTTAATTGGACATACGAAATGTGAACACGGACACAAAATTAGATGTTAGGGTGCAGGACAATTTTCGTAATTTTTTGTGACGCGACTTCTAATTGATTTTCAGTAGAGTTTTCATGGGTATGCTTTATACATGCTACCTTAACCATTAAACCACACCACAATGCAACCATCTTTGTTTCTCTTCAGCATTCAAGACCAACACGTGTTTAAAACTATGAGAGGTTTGGTATTTTCTTGTACGATATGAATAACGCATGGTTTGTAAAATCAAAGGTTTTCCCTTCTACCAGTAAACGTCACATTTCAACTAATTACAAAATCTGCCAACCAGTCATCAATGTCGGCCAAATTTTTGGTCTTCTCTCTTGGGATTTCAGCCTCTTGATTCAACATCAAACGCAAAAACCACTTTATACTAGGATCTTCTCTTGGATTTACAAAACTGTGTTAACATGTTGTCTTTTGTTCACTAGCATGCAAACGCTGAATTTCGCGGTAAGCGAGGACTTTACAGAAAACACCTTTGATTTCATTGTTCAAAATGCAATAAATAAATACTTCCACGAAAAGCGATTTTGGAGTGTCTTTGCTCTGCTCAACATTGTTAAAGATTTGCTAGATGAAAGGCTTTTCACACGAATTTTTCATCTCTACTTCTTCTACCCCATTGTATTTTAAGTGTTACAGTGTTAGCGTTGTGGACTATATTTGTGGTTCAAACAATGTCAGGAATGGAAGCGAATTTCTCTCGGCTAGTTTATTTATGTATGCTGCAAATTTGTGTGCCAACTGTTTTACAAGATTAAGTATGCAACTCAGCCAATTAATTACCTCGTTACCAGTATCAATTCATAAATCTCTACAAAATATACGTTTTGTATACAAGCAACTATACGAGCTCTCAGAAGCTATTCAGCACTCTTTTGCAACTTTCGTCACTGCAATCATAGCTTTTCACAGCATTTACCTCTGTTTAAATCTCTATAACTTTGTTTTGCTTGATGTTGAATCAAATTCTCTGCTTGTCATCATCGCTTGTATTACTTCTGTTATGATGGCAATAATAAGAAACTATGCACTTACTACACCTGCTGAAGACATTAGTAACCAGGTGACGTAACCACTCCTTTTATCTACGATACATATTAAGCGTTATAAATTGTACATGGTGAGCCGAACAAAATGCTGAATGGGAACTATAGACATTTTCAAGATGCTGCGCACTGGCAGTACACACTGCTGAGTACCAGCTTAACTTCCACGCCATTTGTGAACCGGCCATGCATGTTCTAGTAGTCCATCTAAGTGTGCTGACAGTGCTTAATTCGTATGGTTGCTGAGCTGACACACAGGATGTGTAATGTCAGTGGACAGTATCTTCAGTGTAGGCCTGCAACATATTTTTCTGTCTGTCCTTTCTGCTGTCAGCCTCAAATACTAAAACCTAACATTACGAAATGTCATTGTGGGCATGGTTTGAAAAGAGTGAAAGCAAACAAGAAGCATTCAATCAGCTAACAATTGCCTATATTTGTACACATGGTTTATTGTTGCAGTTGCTTCAAAGTTGTAACTATAGGTACAAATGCATTTAACAATCTAGAATTTGCTGCTGTAAGTGTATATATAGGCACAAGCATTTAAAACTGGTGAGGAGGAACCATTAGTATATTTATAGCTCTGGCAGCACAATATTTCTAAGTGATAAAACAACTCCAACGAGTTTATAGGTTTTCCAAAACTAAAATTTCTACCCTGTAATGTACTAAGCTGCCTCGCATCTCCATAAGAAGCTTTAGTCAGTAAGGAAATTTTCTAGCAAAGACAAGCAAAGTTACGAAATGTGTGAGGGGAGTTAAAAGATCGTGGTTTCATAATTGAAGACAAAATTCTTGCCTGGCTGATGCTACATGGATTGCCTCCAAAACGTGATGTCATACTGTAAGGTCTCCTAACAGTTGCTATGGATAACAACAATATCCATAAAAAAAACTCTTATTTTTTAATGAATCGATAGACGCAGAAAGCAGAACAGTCAGGTTCCAGCTCAGCTTTAGCATCAGTTAATTCCAAATGGAATTATTAAAAGCCTAAAAACGAAAGCTTGTTATAGACATCGCAGTTCCAGTTATAGAATAGCAAATTGTCCCCCCCCCCCTCCAGAGGAAAGTGGCACGCAGTTTAATAAAAAACAACATTTGTTGTTGTATGTGCACATTGCTGGCTTTTTTCGTAGGTTAAATCTTTTTTTTTTTTAGTGCTCCTTTCTTTACCTAACGAAATAAATACAGTTGCATTAGATGCCAACCTGGAAGATCTGCATCCAGATAGAGAAACAACAGAGGAAGAAGAGACTATAAAAGAGGAAACCAAAGAGGAGAACTGATTGCTGAAGTGACAGTAGCTGTGGGCATCTCCGGAAACTGGCGCTAGTCGACAATGGTGCTATGAGCAAATATACAGGGAATTAAATTAAGACATGTTCGTGATCGATTCTGCTGTCACATATAGTGATCAATTATTCAATAGGGCTGATACGCTCTAGATGGTTAAATGCACTCCCATTGTTATTTTCAAGCTGAGGAGCAACCTAACTCCTCTTCGAAAGGAAGTGTCATTATTGACTGGTTACGTTTAAGACTAATCCTGAAGGGAGTGTTGTACGTACCTAATTGCAAGTAAATGTATTCTTAGTGAGAGCCGCAACTGCAAGCGGTTGTCACGTGATATTTTACGAGCATGTATGCATAATGTACAGAGGCATAAAAGTTACCAGCAAGAGAATATTTGCAAAATGGGTTACATGTATTGCTCGGGAAACCAGTTAATGAAAAATGTTGGAGAATTTGGAAAACAATGAAAACAATTATTGGGTTGACTTAGCAATGGTAACACAAATAAAAAGTGACAGAAGAACAAAATATAATCAACTGCAGCGCCAAAGATTTGCCCAGGAAATAAGTTAATGCAGAAAATTACAGAGAATTAGGAAGACTCAAACCTGAAAATAATAGGAACAATTATCGGGTTGGCTTGGCAATGGGGGGGGGGAGGAATAAGCCTTCATGGCTGGTCGAAAGCAAGGTCATTAGTGCCAACCTCAGTCACAACGAAATGGTCCGGGGTTGCAGGAAGTATAGATCTATGGTAAGATCTAGATTTGGGGTTTGTTTAACACATCTGTAATGTGTGGTGCAGTAGCTTAGCAATGGTAACACAAATAAAACGTGAAAGAAGAATAAAATATAGCCAACTATGGCACCAAATATTTATGAACATTGCATGGTCAATGTATGTTACAAAGAAGCTTTGAGAGATTTAGAACTGCCAAATAGCAGTAAATGTGTAATATAATGCCATAAATACCTAGAAGCGAATTTCAAATGTATGCCATTTCCCCAATTAAAGTGTAAAGGCCAACAACTAAAGACTAACATATGTTAGCAGCGATGTTTTGGGGCCATTTTCTGTAGCGGCCAGGTTTTTTTTATTTTTTTTTATTGACTGACTGAAATGGACGACTGTAAAGGTTGTATTTTCTAAGAAAAAAAAAATTTTTTTAATAAAAAAAACATGTCTGGAGTGGCTAGGTATGTTAAAAAGTTCTATAACCCCCGAATGTCAGGAGAGAAGCTAAGGGAATTTAGACCGAACTCTAACCAGAACTGTTTTTTTTTCACTGGAAAAAGGATAAAAGATGTAACTACATGAGTTTATGGTCCCGAAAGCAACAGACTCACTGAGCACGTGAATGTTGCTAGTAACAGCTGCATTAATTTACTGTTTAAATTATGTGGTGAATTGACACTAATGGCAGCTTAGGTACTAAAAAAAGAACACAAACAAAAACAATGAAATTGCGATACCACTACAGTTATGATTAAAATGACAGAATAAGCCACCATAAACCATCCAAGAGCGATTACGTGTGTATCTCACAACAGAAATAAGTTATAAGCTAAAGGATTAAATACGTCATGGTGGATTATGGCCCTGGTTCGAGGTGCTTAGGTTATGGATCTTATAACGGTAAGTGTAAAGGTGGAGTAATTGTCGCAAGAAGCATTGTCCTAGAGCAAAAATTTAATCTAAGCATAACTAATCCGCAAAAAAAGAATATGCTGTATTCTTGAAATGGGTATCAACGGTAACCAAGCATCTAAAGATGGAAGCGCAGAAGCATTCTGGAGCCAGCAACAAGTAAACGAAGATGAAAAAAAAGAGCCAGTCATGCGGTACAAGATATGCAAGATATGGATTTACCAGGACTCGAAGAAAAAGCCAACTACATGAGCCAGAAGCAAGTTCAAGTGCTGAAAGGGGACCCTAAAGGCTAAGATAAACGGTACCAGAAACGAAACGACGGCCAGGTCCAGTCTTTCATGAACGAGAATTTCGACTACTAGAAGTTAACCAGCGTCACAAAATGGAGACCTAATAAGCAAGGTCATTGGCTCCAGAGAAAAGAGTTATTAGAAGTACATCAAGAGGTCAAGAGAAGATACTTTGGGAGGAGGTATAAAAGGGTACTTTAGAACTGATTGCTCCTGTGAGAAGACTGTAAATGTTTTCCATGGCAAAGACACAATAACTGATTTAAAAGGACAAATGCTTTGTTTAACATACGTGACGATGGTATGCAGATACAGCTTTGACAGTAATGGATCCTGCTCAGTTTTCCCCAAAAATGTACAGTGAAGTTGTCATCTGTGAGGACAGTGGCAAGTGTCTAAAAGCTGTAAACTCTTAAGATTTCTGAAGCCGTCAGGTGTTTGAAACCGGGTTACTAGGTAGACCCTATCCAGAGCAATTGTTGATGGTCAATGGGTTTCTGTGTAAAATGGAATGCTGCAGCGCTAACCAAAGATAAAAAGCAAGACTAGCTGCAAAAGGGTGTACACAATGTTCCCTTGAATCCTACTTCGAGATATATATAGCCCAACCGCGGGTATGCCAATAGCCTTTTAATGCTGACTATGGCTGTTCAACAGAAGTGGTATGCAGACCATTTTGATGTGGTCATCCTGCCAAAGGGCAAAAGCATTGCAGCTATGCCGGTTGATGCACAGCTGGTAACCTTTAGTGATAATCCAGAGATATTATTGTGTAAAGCTATGTAAGTAAATGTTTTTTCCACAGCCAGCGGGAGCATCCATAAAAAATAATTTTTCAAGATCATCAGAATTTTCAACAGTTGTCATGACAGCATTGAAGATTCTTTTCTGGCCATCATTCAGCATATCTACTAAACCTTGTCTTTCTTCTTGTAGCTTTTGAAGGTCGACATTCGTAGTAGCATACACTAAATTTCTATCTGGAACAGGTAAATTGTAATCAGTGCAATAATACAGCCATACTAATATTTTGGATTTGACGGCCCGCAGATTTAGCATTACGTATTTCCTCTAGGCTCACTTCGTGAAGCATTTTATGGGCTTCAGCAAAAGGAATGATTACACGTATGAGCTTGTGTAGTTGATGCATTAATTCTGGGTTGCAACCACTGTTTGCATTAATAGACATCCTTTGTTGCAATGCAATGTCTGAAGCAACCCTAGGTGGTGGGGTGTAAGGGACCAGAACAGTGATACACTTCATCTTGTATTTTATAACAATATGGACCTCGTCCTGGGTGTGATTTAATTTTCGCCCCAAAAGAAGCAAATGCCAAGGCGTTGTTATATTGGCGAATGTTTTGCTTGAAATTGACACTGAATTGAGGGCAGTTTGACTTTTCCCATATGACAACAGTTTGAATTTTTTGTCATGTGTTCTTTCCAGTTTAAAATTCTTGGACCCACAATGCTGACACTCAGCATTGATGCCCCCACAAAAAATGTTGAACATTATTATTTTCATCAGTTATATCATTAAGGGCTGTGTTGTACAATTTTAATTCTGCTACGTGTGCTCTGCGGCGCCTGTTTTTTGTTATTAAACCAATTCTCAGAGAATGTTCAGCTTGTGTCTCATTAACCAATCGAATCTGTTGTGACAATAGTTTAGCTGCAAGTCTTTTAGAACGTTCGACTCCAGTCTCTTGAGAGAGTCGAGCATACTCTGCAAACCGTTTAGCTGATAGTCTATGAAAGCGTTCAATTTGAGTTTCATTTATTTTATGAGCATGCTTTGCGGCAGAGATAACATGTAGTCTGTGAGAACGTTCAGTATCAATCTCTTTGTGCTGATCACGAGCACGTTTAGTATTTTTTTGTCCAGTTAAATTGCTTTTCTTTTGGGGGGCATTTTTATAACTAAAACTAACAAATAAAAATAATTAAATGGAGGATGAAGGAAAATAAAAGAGGCACATTACAACAGTTTGATGAACTTGTGCTTCTTTCTCCCCGAAAAAGCATAAAATAACAATGTAACGATGCAACTGTTATGGGTAATATGAAATAAATTGATGCGAGGGTTCAACGAAGCAAAGAAGTGAAACAACACTAATTTCATGAATTATCGTCCTTTCTTCCAAAACACAAATAATTAGTAAATAATAACGTAAGGTCGCAACTCCTTCTTTAAAGACTTGTTGCAACTTTTACAGGCAACAGCTAAAACTACCAAGTAAAATATTAAACCTTGAAACCGAAGATGATTTGACATGCTGCAATCAGCTTCTATTGTTGGAACCAATGTTTAAGAGTCACTGAAAAACGTAAAAGGAATAAATGCTTCATCACCGCCGCCATGCAAAGATAACCACATATGCATATTCACAGAGTATCACATGTTGCAAGAACCTGGAGCCACGCTGATTCAAAAATGTATTTAAACAACACATCCCCACATGGGTCTATATGTCACCAGGAAAAGATCGAAATTGTGTGGTTTGAAGGCGTCCAGATGCCAGAACGACTTGTGCCTGATAGTTCTGATTTGGAAGAAAAGTCTTTGATGATACTGAAAATGAGTTACAATCCTCCAATGATGATGATAATAATGAGGACTGAGAACTGTTTGTTAATAAATATTTCTTAAAATGTAAAAAAAAAAACGTTACTAAGAAATATTTGGTAGCAAACATCTCAGTCCTCATTATTTTCTTCATCGGAGGATTGTGTATAAGAATACACATTTCAAGTTCATATTGTAATCTACTAATTTAATATTTATTGATAAAAAACGTTTGAGCAACTTACAGTTGCAACTTAATAACAAAGGTTAAAATGTAAAAAAGTACTTTGTTATTAAGTTGCAACTGTAAATTGCTCAAACGTTATCACTCAAATAATTTTATGGAGAGTATGTTGAATATTGTTGCCTCCTGGTAAGCAATGAACACAAGGCATGAACATAAAAACAATTTAATTTTTGGAAAAATCTCACACATATTTTTCCTTGGTCACAACTATTAAAAAAAAAAACCATTAAAAATGATAATGAAGGGCTGACAACAGCCTCGCATTCACACACACACGCCATATTTGACACCCCTATATCAATAAGTATTGAATTACTTGCTAATAATCTGAACTCATAATGTGTATTCTTATATATTCGTTCCACTAATAATAATTAAGACAAAATTTACCGCTACTGTAATTTACTTGAGACTGGACTGTAACTTTGAATATTTACTATAACCTTTGACTTTAAGCTGTTCTTGACCCACTTGTTAATCACTTTTTTTCATTTTTAAGTGTAAATCTTTTTTTGTACACATATTAAGGAATCTTTTAGTGAAAAAAATTTTCAGGTACTCAAATTTAGGTAAGTTGGTGATTTTCAATCGTTATTAATTGATTCATAATAGATTTACTGACTTCGAAGTTGCTTTCTTGAGCACCGTGTATTTTTTTTATACAACAAGACGAGTTGTTTAACAGAAAAATCTTGCCGACACGCGATTTTAGTTAAAACGGTGACTTTCCTAAATATTTTATATGACCTTTGACCCAACAGGACTGGTTGCTCAGGTTAAGAATTCATTTGTGTTTTCAATTGGGTACTGTCTCACATCAAGTACCTCAACCCTTTTTGACTCAAAATTAGGATTAAACTGGTAGTAGCTCTGAACCTATAAGAGTGTCATTAACTGTATAAGAAACCTTCTGTGGAGTGACAGAAGAGGGGAGCAGTACCCAAAGTTTCGGAGCTTTTTTTTTTCATTTGATCCATTAAAAGGAAGCTATTTAGACTGTTTCCAGACCTTCTCTTTAGGGCCACCAAAAAGTATTAGGGGAGCAGGTGCCCCCGGTACCCCCCTTACTTTTGCTCCTGCTTTAATACGATTGCCGAAATCAGGCACAATGATTTCCTTTAGTTGATCGTTACACAATACACGTGATGATGCAACAAGTGATTGCTTATCGCTGCCCATTAGTAGGCTCCCCTGCAATGTCCAAGTTGTTTTGTCCATATCTTCCATGTTTACCACGCGATGTTAGTTTTGTTTCCTTTGTTGGAGTTGTTTTATAATCCCAAACAACTTTCTAACTTACAGTACTTTAGGCCGGTATCTTGAATAGTTTAGGAGATAGTTTAGGACCCTTGAAAACGAATTCCAAGGGTCAGTTTGGGAACCATCATCGGATTTGACCGGACACAGCTATCCGGGGAGAGAGATTTAGACTGACCAAAAGTGAGTTAGGTTGGGGTTTGGGTTCGACTTACAAACTAGGCAGCCTTCTACATAGGTTGCCCCTCGAGGTGTAGCTATTAACTTGATAGCTAATACGGTAAGGCTACGTCGTCCTCGGCCCTTAAATCTACTTAAAACTAGGGCGGAATTATAGGTTTGTTGGGAACCTAACCATACTTTACCCCGTTTGAAGAATTATAAGGCTGTAACGAAACAAGACAATTCATCAGATTATACTTCACATGACCAAATTCAAAGATAAGAGTCGTAACTCACTACATATTGACACAACTTACAAAACTTGGACTAAGTCCAAAATTACCCGAATGAAAATAATATAGTCATTATTAGTAGTAATGTGTGGACTAAGTCATTAGCCTTAGTTAGACCTAATCTACAGAAAACCCCATGCCCAAGGAAAGAGCAAGCCAAGAGAGAAGGTGTTGCTGGGTCAATCCCAGTTAGCGAAGTGAAGTTTATTTCTTCCTAAATTACCATTACAAGTTCAACAATATAAAAGGTTTGCACTCACGTGCGCATGCAGAAAAACATCAATGATGCCCTCTAAAAGGGCATTTACATACTTAAAGCCTACTGATAAAGCACTAAACACATCTCTAAGTTCAGCTGAGATATCAAAACTCTTAACAAGGCCATCCGATATATCACTTAGCTTATTTATAAAGACCGCTCATTAAGTTTCCATAGCAACGAGGCTATCCATCGAATAGAATAAGAGTTTACTGAAGACGATCCGATGCCTTTCTACAATTACAGGTAAAACCCATTTATTTTTTGCTTATTTTGTGCATTTATGTTGTGACAATTGTTGTTATCAAATGTTAGCGCAAACTAAGAAGCTTTTCCCTAAATTACGCAATTTACAACCTCCCTAAGCTTTGTTAACCAGTATCAACGAACATACGTATTTATCTATGTCACTAACTAATTCACCATTAAACATGTCGTTGCGTAAACAACCTATACTTAAAACAGCGCAAAGTTTATTCTACGTATTTTGCCAGATTCTAACCTAAACTTCGCGACATACCTAAATTCGCGACATGCTCTAACCCCCAAAACAAGAGGTACACAACGTTATCTCATGACTTCACCTAAGTAGTACTTTCTCAAGACCTCCAATGATCTCTTCCTTCTTCTACCCATCTTCATTAAAGGGGGGGGGGGGGGTGCCTGG
>JAHWFP010164409.1:0-28063 GCA_023313725.1 Lithobius niger | reverse complement strand
TTAGAAACAATTCACGTTGGCACCACGCACCACCAAATTGTTGCAAGGAATTTTCCTTCATTTGCGCCGTCAATGCCACATTCACGCGACCAGACCCAGTTTGCCTCCCCCTCCCCGAAAACATCGCTCCGTGACCTTCTTCCTTTGGTGCAGCCCGAAAAAGTCGCTGGCGTGTGTTTGTCTGAAGGCTAAAAAAAAACGTATCACTGAGATATCCAGCATTCAGTAAGCAAGTAATCCCATGTTAAGTTAATCCTTTGAAACAATTCACTTCGGTAGCGCGCATTGCCCGCCACACACACTTGCCCTGGCACCCTCAATGCAGATCCTGGCCATAAGACCCGTAGGAATTTTGAGGTGGACTAGGTTTCTCTTCAGATTCTATTAGGGCATGCCTAAAGAATGGAAAAAATCTTGGGTAGACATCTGGGAACCCGGGCTGAAATTTATAGGACGCCATTTTGTTTTTGCCATAGACGCGCAATGGTTAACAATGATTTTTATTACTTTTTGCTCTTGTCAGTACATCTACAGTAATTATGACATGTTTTTTCAGTATTCCTTACAACATTTCCTATGGTTAACACCATCTTTACTTCTCCTAGACCACTCACTGTGTGTTTTAAGAGAGAAAAAATAACTAAATTCGTAAAGAGCTGATCTTAACATCAGGAGAAACGTTAAAATTGTTGGATGGTTTTGCACATGAACAGGCTCAGAATTCAGAGCAGTGCAGATATCTGGAGTGATTCTTGTATCTAATAAATCTTTTAAAGAATCTCATAAGAACAGATAGGGAGGGGAACTGGAACCTCTACATGCAAACAGTGAAAGCTATCCTACCAATTTTACACATTTTGGTAGAGTGAACTACTCGAGATGGGGCGCATTATTCTTTGAGCAAATGATGAATCTTGAGACTAGTCATCCTGAGTTATATAAACGGTTCAAAAAAGGTCATTTTCAAGAACAAATGGAAAGTTTAATGCTGTGGGTGTCGTCGTGGCTCTCAAACAAACAATAAATCGCTCTCAGAAGTCAGCTGGTGGGATCATTGGCCAAACAAAACGGAAGGAATATATTGCTGAATGGGAGCTTGCCTACCATTAGGTGCTCCTCATATACGAAAACCGTTTCAAGGGCTGTTGAACATTACGCCAGTTGAGTTAGCAGGGGCCACAAGAATAAAATGGTAGACCACATCCAACAGATGTTGTAGTCCCTTGAATGCAGAGAAAACCCATACATTGGAAAAGGTGAACTAGGGTTCACAATATTCTAAACCAGAGGATTGTTCACAAGTAAGTGCTCCCAACTTTTCTTAGTGCAACACGACCAGACAAGCAGACAAAAAAACAAACTGTGAAAATGCTATCAAAGTGCATATAAACTTTCAAGATAAAAACGATACTGCCAAGGAGAGAGGAATGACAATAGCAAAATTCTTACATGCGACGTTTCACCTTGATCCTTATGAGATGAGAATGGTGCTACCGCCAAATCCATGAAGTCTCAACTCATATCTGAACTCGAAAAAAATTAGATACCAGAGACAGAAATTTCCAAAAAGAGCATACCCTGAAAACCAGTGTTGTTGTTGATGTCATGAATCAGTTTCGAAAGTTGCCAGTCAAGGGAAACAACACCCTTGAAGTCCTGTTTACAACCCTTGACAGTAATATGAATAATGTCTGCAGATTCAGTCGTCTTCACCGCGTTTTTTAACAGCTGCCTCCAACCATCAATAAAAAATATTGAGAGACCAAGAAGGTTCTCTGTGGAACCAATACCGTTGACTTCCACTACTAGCAATATGAAACTTCCTGTGAAAATGGAAACATTTTGGATGTCAAATGAAAACAAAAGTATGATTCAGGATACCCTGAGTGAGTTTCTGAAGAAGGTAGCAACTAATCGGTAATTGGAAACCATGCTTAGTGGCGTTTTTCTTGAAAATGGACTAACTCCAGCATTAGCAATAAAAGATGCAAGTATTACATAAATCAAAGATACGCTTCAAGTAACTGTTGAGGAGGCTGATGTACGTATTATTCGTCATGTTTGCCATGCCATTAAACAAGGGTTGCAACTGTGCTTTCGAACAACACAGATCTTTTTGTCGTACTAATTCATTTCTACAAAGTTCTGAAGGAAAATGGACTCTGTGAACTTTGGTTGAGAAAGTCGACATAAGATATCATACCTATCCAACTCTTGTAGAAAAGATCAGTGCTATCACAGACTTCCTACGTGCTGCACATTTTCTTACAGGATCTTATATGATAGGCACAAAACTGTCATCACTCAAGGTAGAACCAGAAAAGTATCTGGACAACTTTGGTCAGCATCTTTCTCCGAGTACTACATCATTTAAGCTTGTTGAGGAATGCGTAGTGAAGGCTGTAAAACCAGGTTGTGTGTGCAAAACATTTGACGCACTTCGAATGGAAATGCAAATGACTTCGAATGGAAATTGTGCGCCAAAATTACAAAGCCTACGTTGCAGAAGCTCTTTATTGCGAGGTCACCAGAAAAGATCATTTTATGTGGTGTGATGATGGTCGAACCATTTAGGACCAACAGAGTTTGGACAATCAGTGATCATTTCATCACTCACTGTATTTTTTCTCACCCACGAGGATTCCTCTTTTGACTTTCACTTCTTAAGTTCGAGTCCCGACTACTCTTGACTATTTTTTTTGACTGAAGTAGCCAACAATTAATATTTGATTGTTGTCGTATAGAGATGCGTTTTCCGGGTGCAGTTAACGTTCGCTAAAGCCCTCTGGCCCCCTGGCGCTTTCCTTACTCGGTGTAACAAGGTCAATTCTTCGGCTGAAGCTATTAACTACCCATTGTTGCCAACCCTTTAAGATTACAGCCTTACCTAGCTAACCTCACTTCTTTCTGCGTTTCGTTGTTGTAAACACCTGTTTGTACCTCTTGATAATTGTACTACCGGTACTAATCTCTTTACCACGATACCCCTTTTCGTATCCCTACTTTTTTTCCTCTTCATTTCTGAACATCACTCAGGAATGACGAATGTTGTGATGGCTTTCAGCCATGTTACTGCAAATGGCCGCCATAAGACTTGTAAACCGTACGAATTCCAGCCTTCATTACTAGGATCAATCTTCCTTCCTTTTACAAGTCATGCTCCTTTGCCTCTCTGATGATCTAGTTCTCCAACCTGCTAGAACCCAAAATACCATGCAGTAGGTGTGGATTTCTTTGGTAGAAAGTTTTAAGCCCGTTGCTAGTTTGAAGATGTCCCTATCCCTTCAACCACAGAGTATTGGAGCCAAGTTGGTGCAAGAAGTAGTGACGCAACCAAACCAGGAATAAATGGTTAATGGACCCAAATATGCTTTCCAGTTATGATCGCTTCTTGAAACTTGAATTTTGGAACTTAAGACGACGTTGATCCACCGAGTGGACGTCATCACTAGCACATTTTCAGGCTGCTTTGCAGGACTATGTTCCTTGGGCATTTTAGCTCTAGGCCCGTCTAGGACCGTACCACGCTCTGCCCCGAATGAAAGGAAAATCGTAGCCAGCAATGCAGTTTGTCATCCCAATATTAATGAGCTGCCTGATGATGTGCTTCTTAACTGTGCTTGCAAGAGCTGTTATACAAAACGGTGCAGGTGCCGCAAAAACATTGTCTCGTGCATGCCCTTTTGCAAATACAGGGAACATGTATAAAATACTGACTATGAAAATATTAACTTTGTGTGTGGCTTGTGATTTATTTTAATGTAGCTAAGACTACTTTAATGTTCATGCTTCAATACATTGTAACCTTTTCCATTATTTTATGAACTTTTGTTTTTTTGTGTGTAAAAAATACAATTAATAGTGCAGGAAGAATAAAAATAGTCTTACACCATAGAAAACGGTATAAAGAATCCAAAACAACATGCCAGAATTCATATAGGCATACTTACAAGTGCAGAATATGATGAAATTCATTACTAGCCACAGCGCGTATATGCCAAAAACAAAATGGCGGCCTATAAAATTTCTGCCCGGGTTGCCAGATGTCTACCCAAGATTTTTTCCATGCTTTAGGCATGTACTAACAGGATCTGAAGAGAAACCTAGTCCAGCTCAAAATTCCTACGGGTCTTATGGCCAGGGACTGGACCCCCCCCCCCCCCCCGAAAACGCCGCCCCTTGACCTTTGGTGCAGCCCCGGAAAAGTCGCATGCGTATGTTTGACTGAAGGGTAAAAAAAGCCCTCAGAAATCCAGCATTCAGTAAGCAAGTAACCCAATGTTTAAGTTAATCCTTTGAAACAATTCACCTCGGTACCGTTCATGGCGACATTGTTGCAAGCAACGATTGTTGCCGTCCACATAAAAACAATTCAACTCCTTTCTGGAAGTGAACATTTAGGAAATAAATGCGCCTTTCCATCGTATCAGGCTGCCAATTTCGATCGAAATTAAGAATCAATCGTCGTTTGGTTTAAAGTTGTCTGGTTTAGTAGACAACGGGTTGTTTTTTTTTTTTCTTTTAGCTTAAACGCCGACAATGGCACAGTCCACGTGACTAAAACTTTGTTGGCCGCTTTGGTACCACAACAATACCAAAAACGAACCCAAAAACGGTGCGGTAGGTCTGGTAAGTGGCGCCATCTCTTCGAAGACTTTGGAAAAAGTGTTATAACCCGAACTTGTAGTCCAAGGCCATCAATAGACGGCGACATGGCAGGTTTGGTAAGTGGCGCCATCTGTTGGAAGACGTTGGAAAAGAGTCCCAACCCGAATTTGAAGGCGAATCCCGTCAACAGATGGCACTACAGGGTGAGGTACATGTATGTACGACGGAATGGCGTGGCCGGTGACTTGGCCGCCTGCTCCCTATTATATATGTATATGAGGTACGTCGCCCGCTTTGATGGTCGTGACTAAGTGGCACAGAGTTAACGTACTATCTAAAAGTATTATCTAAAAAAGAAAACAAACAAAGAGGGGAATGGGCGTACGCTCGGATTTGAAAGAGGAACTTCCGATCGCCAGTCAAACGATCTACCGCTGAGATATATTCCCTTGATGGCTGCAACAAAGTGGCACATGATTAAGGCACTAACTAAAACTATTATCTAAAAAAAAAACAATAACATACAGGGAACGCCCGGATTTGAACCAGGGACCTCTCGATCTGCAGTCGAATGCTCTACCACTGAGCTACGTCCCCTCGATGGAAGTGAGTTAAACTCAAAAATGGCGGACCACGTAATGTTATTGCTGGGTTTCTGTAAACCGTTTTAACTTTTAAATATTTGTTTTTGTGACCAAGAGAGACCAGGTTCTCTCGAAAATTAAATTCAGTGTTGTTATGAACTTGTGGATATCTGTCTCCAGGAACAGCCAAGTTGTTTAATCCTTCATCCACAAATCACCATATTTCGAAGAGACAGTAGTACTTACCAAACTATTATCTAAAATATACAACAATGCAGAGAGGGGACGCCCGGATTCATGGCCGTAGGAAACTTCTTAAAGTTGTACGGGATCTGGGGAAGAGCTTTAAAGTGCCCCTAGTAAGCTCCGGCGTAGAGCCCTGGAAACTGAAGTAATTTCTAGTATAGTACTGCAGTGGCGTATTGGCTTCTGGAGTCCATGTTTTGAACTAATTTTTAAGGTGTTCTCTTTTAGTTAACATATGGTTCACAGCAGGGGCAGATCCATGAATTTATAGCGGGGGGAGGAGGAGCCGAACTTTTGCTTTTTGTCGATTGGGTGCATTCTCCTGACCGACAATGGCTTTTTATTTTCAGTTGTAGCCTCCCCCCCCCCCTCCAATTTCTGCCATGTAGCTAATGTATGCTATAAATAGCAAGATTTGGATGGGAAAAGGCATGTTTTGTGTTCATAAAAGCTTTTAGTGTCTCCGAATCACGTTAGGTCAGCGGGAATTCCTGAGTTCGAGTCCCAGATGGGGCAGTTGTGTTTTATTTCTTTCTCAGAGTAGTTCTTCTTGTATTCTAATAAGGCCATTCTTTAATGCAGACTGTTTACTTCGTTTACACTTTATAAATTCCGGATTTTAACTTAGAGTATGTAGTAAAGATGGTTTACTTTCATTACTGCATTACGGCTGTGTAGCTTACAACGGCCTTCACTGACTCTCTCAGCACGAGTCTTACTTTTGGCGAAACCAGTTCGTTTTGTGGGGCTTTTCCCACCAGTCTGCTTGCTCACTCATTGCCGAAAGAACGTATTGTGTACCAAGGGCGTCGATTTTTCTAAAGTTGTGGGGGGGACGAAACCAAGAGACAGCTAAAATTTCGTATTTTAAGTTGGGTGAATTCTTAAAATGTTGTAGAGGTCTGGGTTTTTTCCTTACGCAATTCTTGTGCCCTCCCCCCGCCCCACCTTTGTAGCTTCGTAGTTGGGGAGGGGAGGCATCAACCGGGCCGGTGGGCCAAACAAAATCGAATGGTGCTGGAAAGCAAAAATTTAATAAAAACATTGAATGTTTATATAGCAGTTGCTGGTATATTTAGACTACAGCTCCGTGAGGCACCAACCTACGGGTAAAATAGGAAAAAAGGTTAGGATCTTTTCGAAAAAAAAAAAAGAAAAACTCGTGGGGGGGGGGGGGGGGGGATCGGTGGTAGCCCCTATGCGGCAAAAGTGTAAGTCTTCCTCTGACAGCAACACTTAAGAATGCTTTCAAACATTCGCGAAAATTATAATAATGAAAAAAAAAATAAATAAATGTTTAACCACAAAGTAGCATGGATTCAGAAGGGTAAACGAATAACTCTGGTTGGACACCGGATAAATTGAACATGAATGTTTGTCTAGGAAGACTAATGTAACAAATTCTGAACGTGACTGCACCACATGCTCCGACGGAGAGTTCCAGGCTAGGACAATTCTCATCGCCAAGAAGCTCTTCCTACATTCCAACCTTCCTGCTGGAGCCATCAATTTTAGCGAGTGACTGCTTGTTGCTGTACAAGGGCAGAGGTAAATCAACTGGTAAATCAATCAAGTGTCATAGGTAAATCAACTTTCAAACAACCGCGGACAACTTTTTATGTTAAAAGCAGATCAGCTTTCAGTTTGCGTAATTCTAGGGGATGCTAGCCTAACACGTGAAGTCGAATCTCGTATGAAAGGTAATGCAGGCCGTGTAAAGTTTTAGCAAATTTACGCTGGACAGACTCAACCCTGTCGATATCTCCCAGTAGAAATGGCGACCATACTGGGCTTGCACACTCCACACAGGCCTCACAAACACCACAAATGTCCATACTTTTACTATTGTTAGTGGACTGAGGATGATTCGTTATGCCTGAATTGTCGCTGCAGTGTGTCTCAGAATGCAGTGAAAATAATAACAAAAATAATAATGCGACTGTTTATGGAAATCACTTCTCTTACATAAATACCATAAAGGAAGCAACGAAAATTTTGATAGCAATAGAATAATAATAATAACTCCAATAGAATTTTAATGCCACTATCACCGATTGAATATCGTTCGAAAATACAGTAGCGCCATCTAGCAGCAGTGATATTGTTAACCTTTACAGCTTGCTCCCAAGTGCACGAAATCGTACCAAATTTTTACTTAATAATTAAGGAGGCTTGTGGCTTGTTTGTTTCTTTAAAAGAAATGACGTTGTGCATCCCTTCGCTTGGTAAAAGCAAGTGCTAGATAGTGCTACATGTTGCCAGATTCTGCAGACTTTCACTCGGTGAGAAAGCTTCTTTAAACATCCGTAAAAAATTGTAGTGTAGAAATTCCCGAGGTCAACGGAAAAAAATAAACATGCTAGGCCTGCGTAGCAAAGATTTAGTGTTCTGAATTAAGATACAGACCCAACACCAGTTCCCTAGATTTTTAACACACAGTACGAAAATATTTTTTTGCAGCTTGTGTTTTTTGCACTGCAAACAAACTTTTGCATAAAAATGCAACGCAGTAATATCCGGCAAGCATTGGTGCAACCATACCATTCAATAAATTTAAATCCCAGCTATAAAAAGTAAATAAATAAACAAGCCTCGTTTCATCTGCCGTAGACGTAGTTGTGGGCAGGACCATCGCGGGGGGGGGATTCCCCATGAAAGCCTGACGAGGGTTTTAAAAAATCTTACCCAATATCAATTGATTTTTTTTTTTTACGAATTTATCTTTTTTTCCATCGTTTTCCTTGGACTGTAGTCTATTATTTCGTTGTGGTGGGGGGATTACGGCGTGGGAGTTGAATTGTTTTGTGGGGGCGTAAAATTGAGAGTCTCCCCCCCCCCCCCATAAAAAATTTCTAGACACGGCCCTGGTTAGGGCCGAACTAAATCAACAAGCGATTATGGATGGCGTTTCGTCGACAAGCAGACAAAGTAATTTGAAATCGGATCGCGATATCTTTTCGTTTGGCTTTGTTCGTTTTGCTCTGCTCTTCCTGCTTTGAGTAGTTTCGGACGCGTTTACGCTACGAGACCTTCTCTCTCGCCAAACGCTATTTTGCTAGGCAACCATTATTTATTTACGATTAATTTTCCCGTTTTTATTAAATGAATGCGGTAATAGACAACAAATTAAATGTATTATAAATAACAACACGGATAAAGAACAAAGTGCAACAGTAATTTTAAACATTGCTACAACATTGTTGCCATTTCACGTTATTTCCAAAATGCGCTACTCTCGCTGAAAAAACAGCTTCTAACAGTGATCAAACGACGGTAGAATAAAATAGCTACTCGCAGCGATAATTCAAAATCCAACATGGCGTCCATTTCGGGGTTAAATAATGGTTGCCTAGCAAAATAGCGTTTGTTTCGAAGACAAACCATCGAGTGCCGGCATTCTGAAATCTGTCCGTTATCCTATACTGCAGTAAAAGTGGTTTTCTAGTTATCATAAACACAGCCAACTTGATATGGCAGCATCGCTCACCTTTAGGTGAGCGATGCTGCCGTATCAAGTTGGCTGTGTCATAAATCGACGCTGTCATGTTGCACGCATCGTACGTCTTGTCGCGAAGCACGAGGAGATGATTGTTGTCCGCGTCCGCGTTGTTGCCATGGTTACCACGTATAGACAACTTGAAAGCCGCATGCTTCGATAAAGGCGAGAAGCAGCCAGCAGATTTAGTATTAACTAAGTAAAAACTAGTAAGCGAGAAAATTGTCGTTGCGTAAACCCGGCCTAACACTTCCATTTCAACGGCGGAAGTGGAAATAAAGCCTCACAAGCACTACATACTGGGTAGGGGTTACACAAAAACATTCGGAAAGTAGTTCGAATTGATAGATAGGAAATAAAATTTGGATTTATATGGCGACTAATAATGAAATTTAATACGTTTCAGTTTTTTGCGTGATATTTTTTTTTTTACCATAAAATTGGTTACTTTAGATTAAAATTGTTAAAGAGTAAAAAAAACTGTTTTTTTTTTTTGCTAATGGAGTGATACGCTTATCCTCCATTTACCCGTTAATCCGTCTTCTTTTTGACCTTGGCCTTGCAACTTAAATTCTTAACCACATTATTTCCCTGTATGGACTAATGACTCATACTATCTGAGGACCTGATTTATGCAATGGGGAAGACGAAAGTACATTTTCTTGTGTCAAACTCGACGTGATAAGCGTGGTAAATAGATACCCATTTGCAGCTTTGCAGCCTATTTCGTGGGGGGGGGGGGGGGGGAACCCCCCGCTTTGAAAACGGGGGGGGGGGGGCCCCCCCGCCCCCCCCCCCCCAGGTTCGACGCCTATGTTGTGTACACGTGCCACTGTTTCCGAGCCACGTTCTCTGTCTTGCAATTGTCTCTTCTTATCGTCGGAACCGAACACGCCTAATTAGATTTATTATATATAATTACCATGAAGATGTTGGTTTTACACCTCAAACCCTTCACAAAGACTGTTTTCCAAAAAGAACTCGGCTCTACCAGGCCCACTATAGTGATGGACATTACTTAAAGGGTTTAAAGGGTTTAACGAGCGTTAACCACTCCTGGTCATCTGCCCGAAGCCCTAAGGCCCTATGTCTGCAACAGCCAGATTCCCAGGCGGTCACCCACCCAAGTATCAATCCAGCCCAATGCTGCTTAACTTCGGGGATCTGACGAGAACCGGTGTTTCCAGCACTGCAAGGCCGCAGACATTACCAGGCATCCATAACAATAGTACAGGCCCAGGCAGTGTTGCCAGATGGAAAAAAAAAATTATCTGTAGAATTTAGGCCAAAATGTCTGTAAAGTCCACAAAAAATCTGTAGATATACAAAAATGAGAATTTTTCCGCCCTCATATGACTTAATTTCTTTTATGATGCAATTATTATAAAAAAAAATATTTTAACCACTTATCTTTATACACATGCCACAGCGTGGGGTCCAGGAGATAGCCTAATTGTGTTGTGGGGAGACCATTACAAGAATCTTGCACCTCGTACTTCCATGAAAAAAAATGTAAGTTAACACTGAAATTAACTCTTTTTAACCTTCCGGTTCCAACGACCAGTTGGGGCGTAATTTTAGTCTTTATCATCACTAGCTTCATCACTCTTGCACTGGTACAGCCACCTGTAAGTTAAAATGGAGGCCGCGGACGAAAAATTCAACAAATTCTGTAGATTTTAATGAATTTGAGTAAATTTGAGTAGATTTTAAGAATTTACTCAAATTCATTAAAATCTACAGATTTTGTTCTGGAAAATCTTTTTGTCTGGAAAATTCGTGAAAGTCTGTAGATGCAGTAGATTTGGCAACACTGGGTCCAGGAGTGTCATTGCTTTTCGCCCTCTCCACACAACTCACAACACGACAACAGGACCACGACAATACCCCATTTCCCCACTGACAACACCAATACGATGCACCAATATTTCACACTCTCAGCACTCAAGAAACTATTCTTTCATAAACAATCCATCCACTTATTCTTTCCACATTACACATGAAACCTTCCAATACGCTTTTTTCCGCTTCATCTCTTGCCATATCACAACAACCACTAAATAAACACCACACCAAAAAATCCAAACTCCAGACAGTTCACCACTAGAAAAAAAATCACACTGGCAAGACAAATCCTCCTACACTCAGTAATATGGAATTTTCTTCCCAACCATTCCCCCAGCAAAACACACATACAATCAGATTACCAGCACACACTACCCTTCCCCCACCGGAAGTCTACTTAGGGTATCTGCATGTCCATCGTCTACTTTTTCTGTGTTCGATGGTGAATGAAATTTCTTGCAGAAATAACGACCATTTGAGTATCCTACCATTGTTATTTCCCTACGATTTTAACCACGACAACGGATTGTGGTCCGTTTGCAACACGAAGTCGCCAAAGCTAAATGCGGGTTTAACGTTTTGATTCCCCAAAATACTCACTAAATACTCCTTCTCTCTTGTACTGTACCCTTCCTTCTGTTTAATTAATTTTTTTGACAAAAACAGCACTGGATGTTCTAATCCATCTTTCCCTATTTGTGACAAAACTATATCTACTTCTCCATCAGAAGCCACAGTTTGCACAATGTAGGTTTTGTCTGATCTTGGTGTCTTGGCGCTGGTAACACTGGAGGAGAAGCAAGAATTTGGTTTAAGGAGCCCCCTTTAAGGGCCCCCTTTTTTTAGCCTGTTAGTAAATGGTAAAACTAACTCAGCATGGTTTCTGACGTACTGTAAATAATAGCATGTCACGCCTCTAACTGATTTAATGTCCTTTTTTGTTTTTGGAACAGGTATCTCTACTACTGATTGCACTTTGGTATCTGCTGGCCACCTTTACGCCCACTTTACGCCCCAAAATATGGCATTGTTAACTCCCGACTAACATTTCCCTCCAGCATCTCATGTTTGCAACTTCAAATTCATTCACTGCTACGTTCGTTTTACTTTTTGCTCCTATCTCCCGAATACCTATCTCATTATTGTTGTGACTGCAGCAAAAAATGGTTTCATGAGGTTAGCATGATAAGTTTTAATCTTATCCCTCTTTTTCCCCACTTTGAGCTTCGCAGGCCCTACCCTTTTCAACACCTTGTAGGGACCTTTCCAGAAAGCTTCCAACTTGTTCTTTCTGCCCATTTTCATGACAAGTACGCTACTTCCAGGATCATACTCCCATAACCTAGTCTGCTTGTAGTAGTACATTTTACTTACTATACTTTATTTCAGAGCTTACAGGCCCACAAATCCATTTCCCAACTGTTTTCCATGACTTGTTTACAGTTTATCTGCATTCTTTAAAATGACCTTCTCATCAGATTCTGTACTATTGATTTGTACCTTTTCCAATTCACCTGCAACTTTCGTATCCATTCGTTCTACCTCCTCATCTACTAACCTAAACAAAGTATTTAACACATCACCATCAATCAAGTGTTCTGCCGTTGCAACTTTGACTGTTTCTTGCTCCATTTTTACCTTTTACCTCACTCTACCCCATGCTTCTCATGACTGCATTTACAGATAAATCATCCTACCATGCCGTCTTTGCAACACTTGACGAATAAAATCATGGCCTTCATTTTTGAAATATGGCGACACACCCTATTCCAACGTAATTAAACCTCCATTTGTTTGCTATCGACGTTTGCGAGAGGCAACCTCCATTTGTTTGCGAGAGGCAACTCGGTTGCATAATTGCAAATAACCGACGATAGCACATCCCTTTTACCTGTATGCGTTGCTGGCCCGACTTTAACACTTGATGCAATACCAACAAATGCTCTAGTGTCCAATAAATAAGCACCGAGCTTTCGATTTATATTTTCTTGTGTTTTCTTTTTTTAGATTATTGTTTTACTCAGTTCATTAAGCCCGTGCCATGTCGTCATGGCCATCAAGGAGACGTAACTCAATGGTAAAGTATTAGACTTGCAGATCGAGAGGTGCCTGGTTCAATCTGGGTGTCCCCTATTTGTTTTGTTTTTTAGATAATAGTTTTAGTTAGTATCTTAACCTTGTGCTACTTAACCACGGACTTAGAGGGGGCTGTACCTCAGTAGTAGAGCATTTAACTGCAGATCTAGAGATCCGTTGTTTAAATCCGGGAATGGCAGTAGGAAGCGGTATTGTTGGTTCGTCATTTGCCGTACCACTTTTCGTCACGTAGTTTTAAAATACCACTGTGGCTGCTGTCGTCAACATGCATGTGCGATGTGATATGCGAGCCTGAAGGCTTTCCTGCCGTGCCTGAGCTTTCATGTGCAGCGTCTGTCCCGACTTGAACCAGGAAACTCTCAATCGACAGTCAAATTCTCTACCACTGAGTTACATTCTCGTGATAGCATTGTCAGTGGCACAGGATTACGGAACTAATATCTAAAAAAAAAAAAAAAAAAACAATGCAAAGAGGGGACGCTGGAATGAATTTGGATCAAGGACCCCTTAATCTGTCGTGGAATGTTCTACCACTGAGCTATATCTGCTTGGTAGCAGTTTCAGCGGCATAGAGTTAAGTTATTAACTAAAACCATTATCTAAAAACGAAAACAATACAGAGAGCGAATGTTCGGATTTGAAACAGGACTGATCGATATGCAGTCGAACTCTCTACCACTGAGCTACATCCCCTTGGTGGAAGCATCAGCAGCTTAGGGTTAAGGTACTATATAAAAAAGAAAAGGATACAAAGGGGGGATGCCTTGCTTTGAACCAGGGACATCTTGATCAGCAGTCGAACACTCTATCACTGAGCTACATCCCCTTGGCTGCCAACACAGTAGAACAGGCTTATGTACTTCCTAAACAATTATCTACAAATGAAAACAATACGAAGAAGGGACGAACGGGTTTGACACAGGGACTTCTTGATCTGCAGTGAAATGCATTACTGCTGAGATACATAACCTTGATAAAAGCGTCAGTGGCACAGGGTTGAGATACTAACTAAAACAATTATCTAAAAAAGAAAACATAGGAAGAGGGGACGTCTGGAATTGAAAAAGGGACATCGCGATCTGCAGTCAAATGCTCTACCACTGAGGTACATCGCCTTGAAAGAAGCATCAGTGGCACAAGGTTATGGTACTAACTAAAACAATTATCTAAAAAAGAAAACATACGAAGGTGGGACGCCCGGATTTGAACCAGGGACCTCTCAGTCTGCAGTCGAATGCTTTACCACTGAGCTATATCCCCTTGAGAGCAGCACCGGAGGAGGCACAGGGTTAAACAACTGACTACAACAATTATCTAAAAAAATAAAACATACGATGTGGGGACAACCGGATTCGAGCCTGGTAGCTCCCAATCTGCAGTCAAATGCACTACCACTGAGTTACATCCCCTTCAACGAACGAGGCATCAGTGGCACAAGGTTAAGGAAAGCACTAACAGAAACAATTATCTAAAAAAGAAAATATACGAAGAGGGGACGACTGGATTTAAACCAGGGACCTCTCGATCTGCAGTCGATTGCTCTACCACTGAGCTATACATCCCCATGAGCGATGCATCAATGGCACAGGGATAAGGTACTAACTAAAACAATTATCTAAAAAAGAAAACGAACAAAGCGGGGACTCCAGATTTGAACCAGGGAACTCGCGACCTGTAGTCGAATGCTCTACCACTGAGCTACAAACCCTTGAATAAAGCATCAGTGGCATAACTGAAACAATTATCTAAAAAAGAAAACATACGAAGAGGGTACACCCGGATTTGAACCAGGGACCTCTCGACCTGCAATCGAATGCTCTACCACTGAGCTACATCCCCTTGAGAGACGCATCAGTGGCACAGAGTTAAGGTACTAACTAAAACAATTATCTGAAAAAGAAAACGCACAAAGTGGGGACTCCAGATTTGAACCAGGGACTTCGCGATCTGCAGTCGAATGCTCTACCACTGAGCTACAAACCCTCGAATAAAACATCAATGGCACAAGGTTAAGGCACTAACTGAAACAATTATCTAAAAAAGAAAACATACGAATAGGATTTGAACCAGGGACCTCTCGATCTGCAGTCGAATTCTCTGCCACTGAGTTACATCCCCTTGAGAGATGCATCAGTGGCACAGGGTTAAGGTACTAACTAAAACAATTGTCCAAAAAAGAAAACATACGGAGAGGGGACGCCCAGATTTGAACAAGGGACCCCACGAGCAGCAGTCGAATGCTCTACCACTGAGCAACATCCTATCGAAAGAAGCATCAGTGGCACAAGGTTAAGGTACTAACTAAAACAATTATCTAAAAAATGAAAACATGCAAAGTGGGGACTCGGGATTTGAACCAGGGACATCGCAATCTGCAGTCGAATGCTCTACCACTGAGCTTACAACCCCTTGCAAAGGCGTTTCAGTGGCACAAGGTTATAGTACTGATCTAATACTGAAAACATAAAAAGGTGGGAGGCCTGGATTTGCACCAGGGATCTCTCGATCTGCAGTTGATTGCTGTACCACTAAGGTTTATCCCCTTGAAAGATGCATCAGTGGCACAAGGTTACGGTACTAACTAAAACAATTAGACCGGTCAAATTAGGGCATTTTAAGGGGAAACCCGGACAAAATTAGGAGAAAGCTGACAATAGGCACATACGTACAATTTATCATCCTGAGCAACATATCAAAAGTCCCCTAGATTCCCGTCATTGCTTTCGCCGCCCTTCTTGAAAATGTCCGCCAGCTTGGAAAAAATAACGTTTTTTTTGGCTGTAACTCTTTAACCATCAACAAATCAAAAGCATAATGTGAAGCAAAAACGGTCAGCACACAAATCTGGACAGGAAAGGTGATATACATCTTTTACGTAAAAGCAACCATTGAACCCCAAAATCGTAATTAAGTATATCACCCTTAATTCGTGCGAATATTCCTTTTTTCGATTGGTTGGTATAGTGATTTTTGTGTTCAAATTGCTCGTGCGAGCCCCCTAATAGCCCGAAATGAACAAACTTAAGATTTTCTGAAAGGTGTGGATCTATTCTTTCTATCAATCCTAATCGAAATTGTTTAACTTACAATGGTACCGTTCATCGCCCGTTTAAAGGGTAGTTGTAATTGGCGTAGCAGCCAGTTTCAATCTCTAAGTGGTATTGTAATGCTCGTATTTATATCTAAGTTAAACAATTTCGGTTAGGATTGATGGAAGAATAGATCCCCACCTTTCAGAAAATTCTAAATATGTCCATTTCGTGCAATTAGAGGTCTCGCAACCACGTACTCAATCTTGATAAGTGAGGAGCGAGAAGAGAAGTCAAAACGTTAATCAAGACGTAACAAAGAGGTTACGAAGTTTTAACAAAGGTGAGAGAGGGATACGATGAGGGAAACATTGAGTGGGAGAAAGAATGGTACAAGGTAATTGTCAACACAAGTTATAATTGTAATAGTTTAAAAGGGCATTGGTACAGAGATGACTGTTGTGGATTTGCCATAAAGAAACACACTAGGTTGAATCATTCAAGTATTAGGTACAAAACAGGCAGAACGACTGGGCCTAAAAGCGACGTTTATAGCGGTGAGGAAGTTATGAGTGGCGGTGATGCAGGGGCTTAAAGGCACCACCCCACACACAATACTAAAACAGTGAACCAGAAAGCTGCATGGAAACGGTCATAAGTTCTCCGACACATACAATAATTATGGTCTCAGGCGTTGGTTCAATGCAAAGCGCTGCAGTTCAGACATTCTTTAAAGTATATTGATAAAATAAAAAACCTTTACATTCCGGATAAAATACCATATGAATCGTTACAGAACAGAAATTTTCATAACATGCACTGTTGTCAATCTACAACAAGAGACCGTACCACTACCACTCATACCATTTCGTAAATAAAATTATCACGACTGTTTTCTACAAGTTGATAATATTTATCACATAATTCCCTCATATCTCAGGATTGTTTTACCGTTTGAATTTCATTAGTAGATCAATTAGAAACTGAGGTATGTTTTTTTTAGGCAAATGATGTCATTTGTTGCCTTTTTTCCAAGATGGCGGCGAAAGCAATGGAGGGAATCTTGGAGACTTTTGATATGTTGCTCAGGATGATGTTATTAGAAGACTCGCAAGAGCACTTTGAATTTGACAATCAACATACGCTTTCGCCGCTACTCCATTATCTCTTCACCTTTAAAAGGGCATAGGATGGGCCCTATCTAAGTAAGCAATTTCCATTAGGATTGATAGAAAGAATAGATCCACATCTTTCAGAAAATCTTATGTTTGTCCATTTCGGGCTATTATGGGGCTCACAAGAGCAATTTTAACACGAAAATCACTACACCAACCAACTGAAAAAAGGAACATTCGTGCGAAATAACGGTGATGTGTTTTAAATACGATTTTAGGGTTCAATGTTTGCTTTTACGTGAAAGTTATATATCACCTTTCCTGTCCAGAATTGTGTGTAAACGTTTTTGCTTCACATTATGCTTTGATTTGTTGACGGTTAAAGAGTTACAGCCAAAAAACGTTATTTTTTCCAAGATGGCAGCCATTTTTTCAAGATGGCAGCCATTTTTTCAAGATGGCGGCGAAAGCAATGGCGGGAATCTGGGGGACTTTTGATATGTTGCTCAGGATGATGAAATGTAGCTGTTTACCAATTTTCAGCTTTCTCCTAATTTTGTCCGGGTCATGTCCTAATTTGACTGGTCTAAATGGGACGTCCGGACTTGAACCAGGGACCACTCGATCCGCAGTCAAATGCTCTACCACTGAGCCACAACTCCTTGATAACAGTTTTAGTGGCACAGGGTTAAGGTACTAACGAAAACAATTATCTAAAAAAGAAAATTATGCAAAGAGTGGATGCTTGGATGTGAACCAGGGACCTCTGGATGTGAACCAGGGACCACTCGATCTGCAGCCGAATGCTACACCACTGAGCTATATCCCCTTGATAGCAGTTTCAGTGGCACAGGGTTGAGGTACTAACTAAAACCATTAGAGTTGAGTTTGAGTTTTATTGCCAGGAACCTCGGCCCAAAGCCATGTGTCCCTACGGAAACTAATCCAGCAAATACAACTCACTACACACTACCGCATATCACAACTGCAACAAGCCAGAAACAAGAAATTGCTCAGAAGAACAGGAACAGCATAACAAGAATAGTTACAACATAACAACAACAGCATAACAGAATGGAAGAAGAAGGGAGCAGGCTCATACTCGTAACCCGGTCTCTTTAACAAACTGTGTCACTGCGCGGAGATGCCGGCATACTCCTGTGCCAGCACTGAGTGAGAGAAGATATTCTAGACCATGAGCCATTCTAATAGTTGCAGATTTCTGCCTGTGCAATTGAAGACCTCTGCACTCAAACAGGAGATGTTCTGGGGTCTGAGGCTGTCTACATGCTAAGCAGTCCGGAGAATCTACCCAGCCCATCTTGTGTTGGTGGGCACGGAGAAGGGAGTGACCAGTGCGAAGACGAGAGATTGTTGTGCACAGCCATAACGGGAGACTATAAAGGGGAAAAACCTTAAAGCATTCAGGTTGGAAGTGGTACAAAGTGTGGCCAGTGGTGGCCCCATTCCATTCAGCATTCCATTCCTTCAAAAACCACGCTTGCAAAGCAGGACGCTTCAGCACCGGGAGGGAAATCGGGAATATAACATTCGCATGCTTGTGACAGGCCTCCCTAGCAAGGCCATCCGCCAGATCATTGCCGCTGGCACCACTATGCCCTCTGATCCATAGGAGGTGCACCATCCCGATATAGGATGCAACATGAAGTTTGTGACAGTCGTCAAAAACAATAGGTTCACTGAGGTCGAGAGAGAGCACCTCCCAGCACCAAGACCAGGGCTGCCCCCCAACCAACAATCTCGGGGCGGGAAAGGCACCCAGCCCCTGCTGCTTGACACCCAGAGATCCGAGCATCCTGCAGGTCCTCGGGCTCAGCATGGAGTAGAAGACCAGCTTTCTGCCCACCGGATCATCTCCAGCTCTGGCTATTGCTCGGAGACAAAGGGCAGTCAGAGATTCCCTTGCACGGATACGAACCGGGACTTCTCCCGCCTCAATGTTCAGAGCTGGCACTGGCGTTGAGGGCAAGCAGCCCGTTGCAGTGCGCAGGCAGCCATTCAAGGCTGCCTGCATTTTCTGCAGGGCACCTTTCGAGCCCAACAGGAAGGGAATGTGAAAATCTACACAAGACCAACTATACGCCCTGTAGTGTACAGAGTCATTATGGTGGATCTCTTAGCCACTGCCCTATTCGATGCCAACGCCTTGAGAATCCTGTGCCGGGTTATAATACTTTCTCTTATGCGGCTCGCATCCAAGGACCAATTCAACTGAGGATCCAACCTGAAGCCAAGGTACCGCACACTAGCCGCCGCATTAACAACCGGTGACCCATGGAATCCGGTGAATGGAACCGGTGACCCATGGAGTTCGCGAAGAGGTCAACAGCTTGGTCTTCGGAACAGAGTGAGATAAACCCTGTTCCGCAAGGAGCTTGATCCCTTTGGCAATAATTGCCTCAAGCGACACCAATAGCTGCCCCACATCCTTACCTTTGACCCACATGGCAACATCATCAGCATAGGCCACAATGTTGCCATGAAGGCTAAGGTCCAGAAGGACCGAGTTGATAGCTACCGCAAAAAGAGTTAGGCTTGGACAACTTCCCTGCGGCAACCCCCTACTGGTTGTTTTCACTCTGGACCAAAAGCCACCAACTTTCGTGGCAAACTTACTGATACCCAACAAAGATAGGATGGCTTTACCAAGTTTCTCACTAACTCCCATAATTTTCAAAGCTGGTTTCACCCAGGCGATATCCACCATATCGTAAGCGGCCTTAATGTCCAAGAAGGCAACAGCCGCTACGTTCTGGTTCATCCACGCCTCCCTAATTCCGAATTCTAGATAGAACATAGCATCCTGAGCACCCCGCTGTTTTCTAAAGCCAAACTGAGCACTGTAAAACATGCCAGAGTCTTCCAAAACTTTGTTTAGCCTTCCTACCAGAATCCATTCATAAAGCTTCCGGACACATGAAAGTAATGCTATGGGCCTGTAACTTGTGACTGAGGTCCTAGGTTTCCCTCTGCCCAAGACCGGGGTCAAAACTGAGAACAACCAAGTGTCCGGGACGTCACCACCATTAAAACAATCCTAAAAAACAGCGAGCATTTCCCCGAGGCTCTCACTACCAAGGGCTTCAAGCTGACTATACCCAATGCCATCAATACCAGGAGCTCCGTCAGCACGACCGACCTCCAGGGCCGCTTTCAACTCTAACAGGGTCAGCGGGGCATCTGTCTCTGGAAACCGCAACCATTGTCGACCTGGAGGCGCTGGCCCCTTTGGAGAGCTATACACTAACGAGAAATTCTCGTTGAAGGCCTCTGCCACTGCATTCCCTTCTAGAACACCTTTATCAGGACCGAGGACCCAAGCAACCGAAGAGCGCTGGTCCTGAGGCCAAACAAGCTTCCAAACACTAGAAGGGGAAACCCCTACTGAAATTTTTCCATACAGCTGCTCCCCAAAAGTCAGTTTTTCGTGCCTAAAATATAATGCGTTTCTGTGGAAACCCCCATAAACGTATACCACCTTTCCAGTGTAGGAAGACGGTAGAACCGTTGCCACGACCGTCTACGTTCACAAACCGCTTTCCTACACAAACCCATCCACCAAATTGGACGAGGTTTCCAACTTTTATTGTATTTGCACTTACCCTTATCACGAGTAACCCAGTGTGCAACCCTCGGACCGAAAGCACCAGCTGGAACAGATGGGCGGACAGACTTTCCCGCTGCAATGACACCGACAGTCGCTCTTCCGGGAAATTGTTCATATAGAGCTATGGGGAAGTGATCACTACCACACAGATCCTGTGACACATGAAATGCAAAGTAGGGGGATATCTCCGCCGAACACAATAAAGCATCCAAAACCGATTCCTGTATCACTTCCCCATACCTCCTTACAAACGCTGTGGTGCCATTCGGAATTAAGTCTAAATTTTGCCTTTCCAGAGAAACAGCAATGATCCTACCAGTCGTATTACAACTCTGACCACCCCAAAGCCAGTGGTGAGCATTGAGATCACCACCCAAGAGCAGAGGTCTCGGGAGTGACTCCAATCACAGATTCCATTCCACGACCACAATACGCCTAGTGATGTGAATGAAACCCGCTGTGAGCCAACCCCCCACCCCACCTGACCTGAAATACACACGAATCTACTCCCGGACACTATTGGTGGGGGAATAGCGTGAAGGGGACAGAGTTTTTGACAAAAGCTATTATGCCAGATTCGTTTGGACCCACTATCGAACTGTAATTTGCGAGGCAGGGGGTTACCCCCACCGGATACCTGGTTTCTAGGATCCCCATAATATCAAACCCATTACCCAGAACCAGTATATCTTCAAGCTTATTGGCGGCTCCCTGCACATTACAAGAACAAATATTAAACTTATTGTGCACACTGTCCTAACCTAACCTAACTCCGTCTTATCATTATCATTATCAACAAAAAGAATATCCAGATCCACCAAATCATCCCAGTTTTCCCCTCTGTCGGTAACCACTTCCGCAGTGACACCTTCTACAGGAACATCACCTCCTTCACATGTGGTAACCTCTTTTCCAGCTTCTTGTTGCACAACAGCAGAGGGATCTGGAGTGCTAGCCACTACAGCGGTAGCAACACAGTGAGCAATCGGACTCCTGTCTTTAGTTGCCACACAAACCTCTTTGCCTTGTTCATTGTCTAGCACCATGAACTTATTTTGATTAAGCAATTTCACTTTTTGGGCGCGAGGAGAAGTGGTCCTTCACGGGCGCTTCTTCAATCTTGTCACCGACCACCCTTCTTGGCATTGGCTAGACATGTCTTGATAAGACACATCCTGACCAGACATTTCTTGAACTGTGATTTCTTAACTGGACAACTCCTGAGTTGACACCCCTTGAACTATCACTCCTTGAATTGGCAGTTCTTGAGCTGGCACTTTCCTGGTGCCCGAATTTCAGTCACACTTAATACCCGGAGCACTTGAGCTACCCCGCTTACCTTGTCCTACTGGATTTACACTTGTTGCAGGCCCATTCACTTCTATTTCCTCACCTCGACCACCTCTGGGCTCGCTGCGCCTCACTCTTTCCTGGAGATGCTGGCACAGGGCATCCTTTGGCACTGCTACTTGAAATGTACTACAATAAATATTGCGGCAATATTTTCTAACGTGACCTCGAATCTCACAATTTAAGCATCGTGGAGTCCTGTCCGCGATTGCCAATAGAACCGGAACGCCTTTCACCCCTATAACATCTGGATTTTCGTCAAACAGCACAGTCTTTCAATCTCAGGATCACACAATGCACACCTGTGTGGCAGTGGCGCAGGTCCTCCATAGTGCGAAACTCCATCTTGTGGCTTACCATGGTACCGTAGTTTAGCAACGCACACTCTACATCTACCGCCGTGGTTTCTAGGGGCAACCCGTGCAATTTTATGCGTACCAGTTTCTCGTGGAGATCAAAGATCTCTGCTCTGTATCCATTCAGCATGATTACCTTAGTTTTCTTCACTTCTTCCTTTGCTTCATAAGAGGAGAAGGTGACTTGGAACATATTGTTGGCTCTAAGTCAGCAGAGGCCAGTAATCTCGTCAAGACGCACAATGACAGCCAACGCCTCCTTCAGATGGAAGGAAAACTACGGTTTCCCTGCTTGGTCTGCAATAAAAATAAGCGATTTATGCATTTTGAAGTTCGAGAGACTGCCTTTGTAAAGTTTCTTTAACCACACTAAATTCCCGTTGTGTTGGTCTTGGTCAAACTCCAAAACACCATCTTTATTTGTTAGTAACTCCTCGTAACTGTGGTCCAAATTAATATGCGCAACTTCAGTGTAAGAAGCCGACCCTTTCCTCTCTGCCATGTGAGCCGTTTTGGTCGCCGATGCATGCCACTTGTAAACACCGTCAGAGACAATGCCGTTTTGTCCATTGTAGGTGGCATTGTTAGGTTCATTGTTGAGCACACCCGATTGTTCCCCATCATCTTTCCCTGCTACGCTCTTAATTTCCACATTTCTGCCTCCCGAAATTCCATAAAGTTCCATATCCAATTTGTCTATTCCTTGTTTTTCCGCCTGCTGAAGTAATTCAAAAAACTCCTGGTCAGACACGAAACCCATGTCAATGTCCCGCTGCCGCAACAATCCTTGTTTCTTTTGCTCAAGCAAAAACTTATTCACTGGCCTCGCCATCTTGTAAGTGCTTGGTGCACATGTTATGTATTTCCAATTTTTGGCTAAATAGTTGATTGTTGATGGATAAAATGGGACCATTTGTCAGGGATCCGTTGAGGATCAGAGGTCTCTTGTAGCGCTATTTCAGCGCATCCTTGTTGGATCACCCATCCCAGCAGCCTGGGGCTTCACTATACTGGTCCCAGTGCATAAGCCTGGCAGCAACAGATCAGAGATAATGAATTATAGGCCTATTGCATTGCTATCATGTGTTCGGAAGATATATGAGCGGATGGTAATTCAGCGACTCAGCTGGCACATCGAGTACTTTAAGTGTCAGGCTGAGGAGCAGTTCGGGTATCCAGGCCGCAGTGCACAGGATGCGGTGTTGTTTCTGCTTGAATAATCAATATGGGGGAAGAGCGGAAACTTGTTGACACCATAGTTGCACTTCTAGGGGTCCGGATGTTTGTGACTAGAGTCAATGGATTTTGGTCAACGGAGGCGAATGCTGACAGGGGACTCCCCCAGGGGAGTTGTTTAAGCCCTACTTTATTCGCAATTGCAATAAATGAAGTGCTAACTGAGTTGGCACTTCGTCTAACATCGTCTGCTATGCTACGCAGACGATGTGGCTATTTGGTTTGTAGGCGATATGTTGGACCTGATGACTGAGTGTGCACAGAAATCCCTGGGTGACATTCAGAGCCTTCTGGCTGAGAAAGGGTTGCTCCTGACCCTCTCCAAGACCGAAGTGGTGTTGTTAGCACGGTGTACTAGGGTTGCTGTGGACCGAGTTGAGCTACGTGTTGGGGATCAAGTAATTCGACCGAAGCATACTGTGAAGTACCTTGGTGTGATCCTGGATTCAGCCTTGAATTGGTCTGAGAATGTAGGCAGGCTAAAAGGACAGGTGTTGGCACGAACAGCAGTGTTGCAGGCCCTCTGTGTTGGGAGTGTGACGAGAGGACACTCCTAGCGACTTACAGAACGTTTGTAAGATCGGCACTGAATTACCATCTCCCGATCTTGAATGGGTCCAAGCAGCATTGGCAGGTGCTGCAGGTTGCAGTAAATACGTGTCTGCGTGCTGTTTCAGGATCCATAACCTTCACCCCGGTTCAGGCACTGTGGGTGGAGTGCAATGAGCCTCCGCTTGACCTCAGAGCCAAAGAGCTTCTGGTTGCACTGTGCCTTAGGAACCTAAGTAGAGGCCCATCAGATCCAGTGGGCAAAATCTTGGAGGACTATGGAAGCTTGTCTGAAAAAGTACGAAGCATTCTAGGAGAGGCTGGAGCAGGGATTACTCTCCTGCACCGAGTTTCGGGCTGTGCCCTTCCGGTGGTTTGGGGCCGGCCGCTCAGTCACTGGACTTGGTGCCCGCGCCTGTTTCTGGTCTTCGAACAGGGGAACACGGATTGTGGGGTTTGTTGTGATGCCTCGTTTAAGGCGGATGTCCAATGTGTAGCGATTGGAGTCGCAATACTGTCGCTTAAGATTTCTGTGAAGCGGCATGTGGAAGCGGTCACATCTAGTATGCCTTGTGAGCTCATCGCCATTTCTGTGGCGTTGGACGCGGCCATTGATGTTAAGCTGCCGTCGTTACCACGGACTCTTTAGCAGCAGGCTTCGGCCATCTCCGGAAATCTTGTGAAAGCCTTCAGGTTGACGACCCGCTTGTCTACACAATCTTGTGGAAGCTGTAGATTGCGACGCGTTCCAGTTATGTACGATTACAGTGGATAAGAGGTCACTCCGGAGACCGTGGCAACGTTCTGGCGGATGGGCTTGTGCGGAAATCTGTTGCTGAGCAGAGCCCAGTGTTACCCCGATTTTATCGGCAAGAATGCGCCGGGTGATAGTTAAACAGTGGGCCACGTCGCAGTGGCATGGGAACTGGGATGCTACAGATGCGGCCATGGGTTTTTATGCAATACACCCGGCATGTGTTGCAAGCTCGAGTATCGACAAGCTTAGCTTCCGTGAGGCGAAGACGGTTTCTGGACTTAGATTTGGGCACACTTTATTACGGGCCCAACAATTCCGGTATGGGTGGGTTGGCACGCCAAGCTACTTGGAGTGCCTCGTCTATGAAACGCCAGAGCATGTCCTCCTGGTGTGCAGGAAATATGCGCAGAAACGTTTGGTGCTAGCCTCCTGGTTGCGTGAGCACAGCATGGTGAACGAGCTGCTGGAGCTCTCGGTTGGCAAACATCCACTTGCTAAGTTGCGCGTTATTGCACTTTTTTGCCACGACTCGAAGATTAGTGTTTAACTGGGCCCCCGATCCCTTCCCCACCTCCTGACCCCACCGGTCCCCATCTTCGGTCTGTTGTAGTCTGCTGTCAGATAGTGGCAGAGTTCCTGTTCGGCTAGGCTGCGTGTTGGTGCGGTGCATCAATGGTGCATCATTCACAGGAAGCGGTTGGAAGTGAAGAAGAGGACCTGTCTCCCTGGAACTTACCCTGTATGGAGAAGAGAAGGTGGGTCCTCTTGTCCACAGTGGTTCATCGGCAGGAGCACAAGTGTGTAGACGCCCGCTGGAACTTCCCCGACATGGGAAAGAGAAGGCGGGCGGCTGGGTCTTGTACGCGGTGCAGTGCAGTGGTGCAGTTGTGCAGGAGTGACGAGAGTTGTGAAGTAGTGGATTGGATTACCTGGTGTACCGGCAGCAGTTCCACAGAGAAGTGCAATGCACAGTGTAGCAGTGTACAGCGGTGGTAATGATGTGGTGTGCCTCGATGATTGTCCTGGTGTTGTAGTGAGGCATGGAAGAGTGGGGGTGTAGTAGCATGAGTAGGTTAAGTGATTGGTGAATGTAGTTAATGTATTAGCAGGGGCATAGGGCTATGGGTCAGGGCCTCAATAAATAATCATGAAAGAATCCGTGTTTCAGCGAAACGCATATAGTGTTAAACCAAACTAAGCTACGTTTCTAATTTTGAGGCCTCGAAATTGGCAGCTGTTAACGATAGAATGGCTTATTTATTTTGCAGACGCAGGCTTTCAGAGCTGAGCGGAATTGTTTCAAAGTAAGCAGCAACAATTATTACCCCAATGTGCACTCTTCTGTTGTTAAAGATAACACACATGTAAGTCTCCATGGTAGAGTGTACTGCGTTAGGGCCATTTAAACTCTAATAAAGAAACGAGAACGAGAACACATGAGTTATTTCAAAGTTGGCAGAAACAATCAAGGAGATTAACATACAGCAGGTGCTTGCATAAGTCCAAGAATTTCAATCACTGTGCAGCATGCACGGGTCCAGCTAGTAACGTAGAATACACAGTGGAGATCGCGTACGCTATTAACCTACTTGAAGACCCACAAGCAGCAGGGAGGAGGGTTGCGTTGGCCAAGACCGGCGAGGCAAACAAACATTAAATGCCAAAGTGAACCAGTTTACTTCTAAGCTTCTAAAGTAGGCCAGAGCGTTAATCAATATGATAAATAAACTAACAGTTAAAGGGTTGCTAACCCCCACTCCCCACAGCCCCCAGTTAAAGGCAATCTCCATTTTCCATTTCTTTTCCATTTCCTTAAGATTTTCCATTTATAAGATTTATCACAAAGATAAATGATGTAAAGCTACCAAGCATTGCTACTGTACTGAAAGTAATGTACTGCTCTGGAAAATTCTTAAAAACTGGCTTTTTTTAACGCTTCAAGAGATAAAATTGTTGAAAATAAGTTGTTTTGCAGGGTTCCGATGGACTTAAGGAACCTTTTCTCTGTTCCTTAGACCGCTTAGTTGATTTTTCCCCTCACAGACGGAATTTCTGGGTGCACCACCGATACTTTGTACTTGCTGTTTTTTTAACTGATTCTCTCTGAATTGTTGGTCAACGGGCCCCCGATGTTCTAGTCCACTTCAATTACAGACTTTACTGAAGGGGGTTCGCGGTAGAAGTAAAGTTTGAACGCTTACCGTAGAACAAAAACTCCGTGTTAAAACTTTGCTCGTGCGGGTTCACACAGAGTCGAACGAAAGTCGAACCAAATGCGGTAATGACGGAAAAAAAGTTTAACTCTACCTTTTTTTAAACACATACTTTTCCCTTACTTAGGTATAGTCTGCTTTAATTACAGACGTTATTTCGTAAAATGACGTACTTAAAAAGAATAAATAATGGTCCAAAGAATAAATAACAATACTGTACGCAATTTAAATTATAACCCTTCCATCTGCACGCCAACGAAGCGAGAGCAGGTTTTAGAACCACCAATAAAAATTACATTTTTGGCCTATTCAAATCTCATTTATCGCTGATATTTTAATGAAAAACCTAGATTTAACTATCTTTCATGGAATGCATCTGTGGTTTTACTCAATTTCGCGCTTACTGATGTCCATAAAATGTGAGGCTCGTTTTTATGCATAGGGCTTGCGTGGCCCCACGTAGAAATATTGGTACTAACTAAAATTATTATCGAAAAAAGAAGGAAAACAAAAAGTGGATAGCCAGATTGGAACCAAGGAAATATTGATCACAGTTGACCTTTCCGCCCACTGAGATATACCCCCTTTGTGGCAGTATTCAAGCTGCACAGATTAAGGTACTAACTGAAACTATTACCTTAAAAAAAATAACAAAACGGGGATTCCCTGATTTGAATCAGGGACCTCACGCTCTGCTGTCGAATGCTCTACCACTGAGAAACATCCCCGTGATGATAGCAACAATGTGGCATATAGGTTACAGTTCGGGGTTTCGTACTATCTAAAAAAAACAAAAAACATACGAAGTAGAGACGTCCGGATTTGAACCAGGGACCTCTTGATCGGCAGTCGAATGGTCTACCACGGAGATACGTGCCCTTCATAGCCGTGACAAAGTGGCACAGGTTAAGGTACCAACAATGATTATTATCTAAATAAGAAAATTAAGCTAAG
>JAHWFP010164404.1:0-23985 GCA_023313725.1 Lithobius niger | reverse complement strand
TGACTCGTTTCGTTGTGAGCTGGCAGAGCTAAAGGCGCGTTTACGCAGCGACTCGCCTTTGCATTCTCGCAGATAGAACTCAATCGCGATGGCAAAGGTGATATTGCCATGGTAACAACGCTAAATAGATTAGCTAAATCCGACATCGTTTGAGTAAACACTTGCAGTCTTATAATCCGTGCCAATAATATAAAGAATTCCTCATGACGAAATAATTTTTCCAAACGCTTTTGAACTCACGTTATTTGCTGTTTTCGTTGCGAGGCGACAGACATAAAACCGCCGCCATGTTGGAATTTGAGGTGATTTCTAGCTTCTAGCTGCGAGAATGCAAAGGCGAGTCGCTGCATTCTCGCAGCTAAAAGTTAATCGCGACGGCGGATGTGTTTTTGCTATGGTAACAACGCTACCTGGATTAGCTAATCCGACATTGTTAAATAAACTAGCCGAGTCGCTCGCTAACGCTCGCTCATTCGGCGTCATCTCGCTTCGCTCGAGGACATTTCTTGTTTTAACATTTATGCTGCTGACGGAGAATTTCACACCAAAAAACGATCATGAACATTGTAGTGCGCGTTTTTCGTAATGTTTCAGTTCATAAACAAACTATAACTTGTACCTACTCTTTCATTTTTCTTTGTTTATATCATAGTAAGTCTTGCTACTAATTTTGTAACCTGATCCCTGTCGTGAACTGATTTTTTTATTCAAATAAATTGTGCTGCGTAAGATGTAGAAGCAACACCAGAGCTGAACAACAGGAATTGCAAGTCACCTATAATTCGTATTAGTACCACCAAACCCCTATAAATTCTTGTACCATCCATGCATAGGTTTTCTTGTTTCACTTATTTTAGGAATGTTTACTTTACGTCCTGCTTTTTGTGCTTTAGCGTTTTTGTGCATTAATTTATGTCTCCCCATCCCCAATGGCGAAATAGTTGTAAAACACAAAGGTTTGTTGACAGAGTTAACCAACCGTTTCGTGAAGTTTTAATGCAAGTCAGCCTACACGCAGTACGAAATCATACCCCGGTATGCATGTTTACTACAATTATGCTAGACTGTTCAGTAGAGCACCAGCTAATGGCATATTGATCGAATGTCGATGTTTTACAAATGCAAACGTAGAAACATTTTAACACCCTTTTCTGTTATCAATATAGTTTGTTTAAGTAGGCCTAATTTGCATTTATCATTTAATCTTTTCGTATCTTTACGTAATTTCATTTAAATTTACGGCCAAATTGGCAGTTTGAATTTGAAATATCCAAAATACAACTCCCAACAGTCGTCCCATGAGTGAGCTGCACGTGCCTCATTCTTGAATGACAGCTATTCGGATTGCCAGCCATAATCCCACCGACAACAATACTGGACCACGCGCCGCCTACGTGGCACAACAATTGTGGACCATTCTCTCAGGTGGAATATGTGATATGTGATATTCCGAAACTAACAATCAACTTCGAAAAATTCGTTTCAACAATGGTCCAAAAGGATTTTTTTTTCCGTTTTTTCGAGGGGAAAACTTTTACTTAGAACTACGAAAATACGCCTAAACGATATCCGGAGTAATTTCCTGACCTTCGAGACCTTTCTCACATTTCTAGCCTTCCTCTTCCGGAGGAGAAGACGTATATATAAACAAACAAACCGAGCGACCGACAAACCGACTAAGTTTTTAATGGTTATGATGCTTGCAGTCTTATAATCTGTGACAATACGAAAAGAATACCTCCGCATGAAACGATTTTCCCAGTCGCTTCTGAACTCACATGTTGACTGTTTTCGCAGCAAGCCGGCAGAGCTAAAACCGCCGCCATGTTGGAATTTCAGATGATTTCTATACCACACGCCATGGCTGTTTGATGTGACGTGCATATCACGTGACTGGGCTAGTCCAATCAGACGGCCAAACAGCCGTTGTTCTCGTTCGTCATTGGCTAACTCATGGTGACGTCACGGCAAACAGCCATTGCGCATGGTTTAGCTTCTAGCTGCGAGAATGCAAAAGCGAGTCGTAGCGTAAATACGCCCTAAAAGAAGGTAGAATGAGAATGAGAAAAACGAAACAGCAAAACGTAGAAAACGGTTAGGTTTTCTTATTTAGTTTTGTTTTTTTCCTGAGGGAGGTGGGGGGGAGGGTGTCTCTAGCCGAGTTGCACGTTTTTAGAGTAGTGGATGTTTAAATAAATGGACACACATCGCTGTAACTAACATAATCACGAATGTCAGAATCCTTTAATCGGTTAAAGTGCATAAAGGGAGCTTACTCTCCTACATTATTTCCTGTCTGTTATTTTTCGCTTGTGGCTGTGGACTGCGCCAGATAGCACTGGAAGGAATAAGGTATTATCCGCCAGTGGCGTGCGCGGGGGAAGAGGGGCATTGCCTCTGCCTTTTTGGAAAACAAATGCGCCCTAGATACCTAAAAAGGGCAAAAAGGAGGCCAGGAAAGGTTCAGAAAGGGCAGAAATAAGCCTGATACGAGCAAAAAAAAAAGTCCCCAGAAAATATAATAGACTCAGTGTGCGCTCTTCTTAAAATTTGCCCCTGGCCTTATGGAGGTTAAGGCTGCCGCATGCTGCTGTTATCCGCTATCTAAATGTCCTGTCGGTGTGGGCAATTAAAATTAAAGGATTAATGAAACTCGGTAAAACGAGATTTACTTTCCACCTTTCCCAGACTAATCCACCGGGAGAAGCTTAGACCAGAAAATTCAATGATGTTCGGTTGTTAAGGCGTTGCCCGCTGATTCAGGGTTCAATCATCCGTGCAGCATGCGCGGGTCCAACTAGTTTGTTTTCCATAGTGCTTTATCTTGTTTCGTAGTTAGCCCATAATATCGTGTGGATTGCACTTAAGTGATAGCCTTATCATTGCAGCTTCTCTCAATGCCCGTTAAAAAATTACACTAAACGGTTTAAAAAAAATTATTCCATCGGCTAGTTAAGTCGGCCACTAACGTCTATAGCAACCATTGTGGGAGCTCGTCTTACGTTACAGTGGTTGTTATTACATAATTCATAATTGTGGTAACAGTATGGGTTTTCTGGTCTTGTCAGGAAGTGTTTGAGGTTCCACAAAGCGGAAGATCATGGTCGGATTTATAGGGGGGTAAAGGGCCCCCCAACCAAAGGTTCCCTCCCAACCAACTGCCCCGGGCCCCCCCACCGAAGAGTTCCGTGGCCGCCCCCCTGTGACAATTAAAAAAATCTCACTGTCAGAGGTAGATAAGGCATACAACGAAGTATGGATTCGACAAATATGCTGGCGTAGTGGGGACGTGGAACGGAGTTTTGTTTCTATGAAATTCCACTTTTAAAACTATGGATATGACATCATGTAGTCGGCTCGCGCGTTGCAGGGAAGCCGTAGCTTCAATGACGCTCTCTCACGCCAGCCTGTAAAGTTACGTGACTTCGCCTCGAAACAATTTTTTTTTACCTATAAACAACTGTAAATAACGTAAGAAAGATGTAATTTTTGACTGATCGTGAAAAAAGTTCCTAGGATTGCCAGAAACCGATTAACGACGCGAATCTTTTCTTTTCTAATTATTTTCCTGAATTTCTCTCTCCCGAGGTTGTTTCAATCACCGTCCTACAGGTCCATGGAGCCTTCCTACTGCGTTTGCACCAATCAGAAGCCTCCTAACAAGTAACGTAGAAGTAGGGCGAGATCACCATGCTTGATTTTCTAGTGCTGCCTCGCCTCTATAGACGTAAGCTATTAGCTTCTGGAAATTTATGGATAAAATTGTATAAATTAGTTTGGCAAATTGTCTTTTTTGCCGTGTATTTTATTTTCTGCGTTAGAGGGGCCAACCGAACCTGAAGTGCCCCGGGCCCCCCGAGGTCTAAATCCGGCCCGGGAAGCTAAAACGTATTTCCTAAATTTCTGTTGAAAACTTTGGGTGATGCACCCCTTTGCTTGGGCTTTTGTATTGTATGATTGGAACCAACGTCACATTTCTCCTTTAGGCTACTTAATGTATCTCCCAACTAAATGGATTAAATCACGTCAGTACCATCACACAGTGTAACGTAAAGAATGAAAGTGATGTTCATTAATTAGATCATTTTATGATACATATACGACTCATTAAATTTCATTACTTCCATCTCTAATGTCTTCCTGGGCTAGATCATAAAACCACGACCCCAAAGCCATAGAAAAAAAGGAGTCCTGGCTTCCTTCATAATACAGGCCTTTTGTTCTAGTAGGCCTGTGTGTACAGCTGCACTTCAGGTATAACGAAGGAGTTTCGATTCCTAACCAATTTCCGCATGTTACGTTTAGACTTCCGTACTGGTTCAGTCTTATTTTGCTCTGGTTGGTATTCGCGTGAATAATGTACGGCACCACTAAAAGAAGACAAAAATGAATAATTATGAAGAAAATAAAGACATACATTTTTTTCAAGGATTTTTACGCCCCCTAGGCTCGTTCTTGGTTGAGACGCCCCTCCAGCCTCTCCGGCCTCCCCCCCCCCCCCAGTATAATTACGTATATGATGTCCAGTCATAATAGTCGGATTGCAAGGGGTCGGGCCTCTCAGGAAATGTACTGTCGGGGCATCGGCGCCTCACCGGAGGAAGAGGGATGGGGGAGCGACTCAAACTATAGTATATTTGATAGAAATTGCGTGAATTTGAAGCGTTTTCCTGCATGTTGGGGATGAAATTCTCATGAGAATTCATTAAAACTTTCTTTTAAATGTATGGCATTTGGAACAAAGGTCTCCTGTAGTGTGTGTGTGGGGGGGGGGGGAGGTCGGGCGCGGAGCCCTGTACGCTAGCGTATTCTAAAAAAAGCGTGAATTTGAAACGTTTTCCTGCAACTGAAATGCAATTATTCGTATGAAATTTAAATACGAATAAATTATTTCAAATTTAATAAAAAAAAAAAACGGGCCTCCTATAGTTAGGGCCTTCCCGGAGATCCCCGTGTTACCGGGCGGGCCAATCCGACACTGTTGGACACAGAGACGGATGCAATACGTTGTTGAAGGTGGTGGGAGCTGTTATATACTTTTGAATCTTGCCCTTTCTGAATCTTAAACTTTTTAAATCTTGCCCTTCATTTTTAATAACACATGGTCGCTCGACCACATTACTGCTATACCAGCGGTGTTCCACAGGGCTCAGTTTTAGGTCCACTCTTAGTTGTGCTATTTGCCTCCGATTTATACGTCGAAAGTGGTAGAGTCAGACTGCCAAAAATTGCGGACGACGTAAAGTTTTATAACAACGTAAAAAAACTCTGAAGATCGTCGTTCCCTTCAGGTAGCCTTAAATTATCTCTGCAGCTGATCATCAAAGTGGCAACTCCCAATAAACGCTAAATAATGTGAAACTTTTGTATTAGTAAACATACACAGAATCTCTTCATACAGTCTTAACAGTCTTGAGCTGGAGTCCGTCATGAGATGAAGGATCTTGGAATTTATATAACTTCTGATCTTGAGTTTTCAAAGCATTGTTGTCAGATTGCCTTCAGGGCTAAGCAGATTGGTCATATGATCAGAGGCTGTTTTGTGTCTGGAGATATCGACACCTTGGTAAGGGCATATTTTAATGTTTATGTTCGATCTATTGTCGAATATGCCAGTCAGGTATGGTTTCTACACTTAGTGAAAGATATTAAAGCAATTGAATTGGTCCAGAGAACTTTTACTAAATATTTTTTCGGTGTTTATAACGTACAGTGGTTAAAACGTTTCGGGAACTTTTGTAACTGGGACGGTTACAAGCCGATCTATGCCTTACTTTCTCCATTCTTCACGGACTAGTTGATGCAGACCAAAAAAGCTTTTTCTGTGTCCGAGGAAATGCATTTACCAGAGGACACCCGTTTAAACTTACCGTCGCGAAAATGAAAAGAGACTGTACAAAGTTAGAGCTTCTTCTCAAACCGCGTAGTAACAGCCCTGGAATTCTTTGTCGTCCGAGTTGGTGATGTCGCGTATTATCAGTTCAAACGGGGTCTCAGAAAAGTTGATCTTTCCATGTTGTTAAAGAGTTTTTGATCTTATTTTGGAATACTATCTATACTTTAACTCTAATATCTGTGATGACGCAGCCCACTGGGTGTAAAAATTGTAAATCTTCATTATTACTAGGGGCAGGTATTAAAGTTTTATTTCTTCCTGTTTCTTCTACCATTTGTTGTGGGTAATAAAGCTGTTATATTATTATTATTATTATTAACCATGAAAATAAATTGTATAAATTGTATAAATTGTTTGCTAAAGTATTTAATTATGATAATGTAAAAAAAAAGGTACTTATGTTAATAATTTGCAATCTTCGCATGTATAGTTAATGTATGGTGACGTAATTAATGTTTGTATTGTTCAGAATTAATGTTTATGAATCTCGCACAAACTGTATTATTACAGTTTCGAGGGTTACATTTTTGTAACTGTTTGGAAATAAAATTATTATTATTATTATTATTATTGCGAGGAACAAATTGCGAGGAGGTAAAAGAAAATATGAAATGCCACAATGGAATAATTCTTATGGAAAAAGAGGAAAAACATGGTATGTGCCAGAACTATTTAATGAACTTCCAGAAAACATGTTAAACTATGCAAATCTGAATGAACTTAGAACAAATTTAAAAACTCACATTATTAAAAATCAATCTTGAGGTAAGATAAAGCGCAGACAATGACTTAATACATCATAAGGATGGAGAAATTTATGTAAAATAATGTATTTATTTATGTAACTTAATATAATATAATGTATGTAACTCTATATCTTGATGTAAAATAATATATGTATAGATGTAACAGTGTTGCCAGTGAGGGCGTCAAATGTAATAATGAAACAAGTGATGAAAATGAATAGGATGTATTGTATCTCATACAAGCTTTGAAAAAAGCTTCGAGGATTACAAATTGTAAAAAAAAAAATTGTAATTTATAATAAAGTTATTATTATTATTATTATTAAAAGATGTTTATCTTACACAGTCCCCACAATCTTATATGAGTTACCACCTGATAGTAGACAAAATTTATCGAATAAAAATATTAAGACCCGCGTAAAAGAATGGATCATTGGGACACAGTCTGAAACCTAATATGTTTATCATTGCCTTGTCTTTAATTTAGCGTGCCGTTTGATAGAAATTTTTCCTTTTTTTATCGTTTTAACCAATTATGCGATTTTAATTGTGAATTTATTACTGCAATGTTCTTGGTCTTTTTATAATGTATGCATGTGTTAAGGAACTCTTTGTCATTAAGTAAAATTGGGGTAAATCAAAACTGTGTATGATTATTATTTTTACTGCCAAAGTTTCTTGATTTTGCAATTTAATGAATATTTATTCAATTTTAATTTAGAACAGGAATTTTATGGTAAATAATTTTATTTATAACTTATATTGTGTCTTTTCAAAATTCAGTATATTTAAGCTTTTTACTACTATAAGTAGGATTTCTTAATTTGTTATAAACATTGCCCCTTTTTGTGGATTTTACTGTACATAATGTTTTTTCTTATAAATGATGTGTGAGACAATAACGCTTTTGATGACTGTACATATATTTATTTTTTAAAGATTTTTATATTAACAATGTTTTACCTATTTTAAAAGTATTATTGCGCAATACATCAAATTAAAAACTTCTAAAAATGATTATTAACTGATGTATAGTGAACTGCCTTTAATGTTTAATTTATATACTTATGACAAACTGTTAACATAGCTTTTTAATGCTGAATTACGTATTTTTTATCTGTGCCTTGTACTCCTTAGTAGCTGAATAAATTATTATTATTATTATTATTACGAAACCACTCCAATGCAACCATTGTATCCACATCACGAAAGAGCCACTGCACCAATCAACACCAGATTTTGTACATCGATAGTACTTCACCGAGAGGTGGTTTTAAGAAAGAAAATTTAAAATCGGACATGTTGTTGATGAATAATCAAGGTGACAAAATGCACCTGTCTGTTGCTTATCGTAAGTTATAATTGTTTTAATTTAAATTTTTGTATTGCGAATTCTTTTATCACAAGCTGAGACGTCATTGGCACCTAATGTGATATTGCTACGTCAATGAAATCCCCTTTTCAGGAGGAACCAGTCGAACAACTAAGGAAGCGGCTGGAGTGACTACCTAGTCACAACCGGTGTGTACACGTCTTCCACTTGTTCAACGAAAATGTTGCGGCGCACACCTCTACCACGCACTGCAATAGCGATCTCTGTTATGTAATATACAAGTAGTAACCGTTTCAATTGCCGGTTAGCGTTTCAGATTGTACGCATCTTTAGAGCTAATTAGGCGTAATTGTTAGCTTATAGGCCTAATTTTTACGTGCCGTTTTAATTTCGTAAATAGTAGCTAACGGAGAATTGGGGTCGGGAGTAGGCCTATTCATTTATGCAACGCGGTGTCCAGAGTTTTTTTTTAAAGGAAGCTAGTGTGTGTCCTGAACGAAATCGTTTTGCTTTTTACCGTTGCATGTCTTCCTGTAGTGGTTAAATGCGACGATCAAATGTTATTATTTCGTTGCGTTACGTCGAGAAAACCTGTTAGCTATAAGGAAGCAACGATATTTTAATTTGCCGTGTTTTTTCAAGTCTACTTACTTGACTACCACTGAAAAAAGTGACGGACGGACAAAGTCGTAGCAATAGTCTTCCCGGCCATTTCGGTTACACAGAAAATAAAACAATGGAATTACGCAAAAAAAAATAAAAATGTTCCCTCCTGCCTAACTTCCCTGTGGAAGGGGACGACCACTATTATTACCTCACAAGGTCGTTTCATTTTGGCCTGCAGAAATCTTAAATGTCCCTCACAACCCTCCACCTGTAATTATTATTGTTTAACTTCTCCACCCTCGAAGGAAGACGGGGAGGGGATAACCAAAGTGACGCACTGCAATAAACATGAGCAAGATGGCTGCCAAGATATCACGTTATCGGCCTAAAATCGGCAGCAGCTGCGAAAATACACGGCAGAGGTCGTCAGAGTAAAGCGTTTCGTGGTTTCATCTAGCAAGTGGCTACGATGTCTTTTATATCCGCTATAAAACCTGTTTCAGTCCCTTCTTCCGATGTTCAGCATTCGTTAGCGACACTTGAAATCAAAACAACACACTTAAACCTGACAAACAGGACTAATTAATTGCTTATTAGAGACCGATAAGCGAGTTAGTATCGTGTTAGGTTGTGTTAAGCTACAGTTTAGGTCACATTTTGCGGGTTTCGAATTGGCGTCGACTGTCTTCTGGGTTTGAGTGGCGCGAACTATGGACGACTTTCGTGAACATGTGGCATTGCTACAGTCTGGACACAATAAGCATGCTGGAAATAAAATGGCCATCCCTAGGGGTTTCCTACTTCTCATCAAAGCCGAATTCATCTCCCTGTTTACAGCAACTCTTTAGTGTATACAATTATTTCGAGTTAAATTTCATGGCTGGAGGGAAGGTGAGGGCACAAGAAAACTTTTTCGTGCCCACAAATAATTGTTCCATAAATAATGGATAACCCTCAGGGTTGCGACTCAGGTCAGCTTTATTATTGGGATATAAATATCTTCAGTACTTCTATGAATTTGTTTGTTGTTTTAGCACGAAACTCCTTTCTAGATTTAAATCAAAGTTGTCGGAACCGCCTCCTCCCCCCCCCCTTAGTTTTAAGAACTCAGGAGAAAGAAAAATATCTTTCTAATTAACTTTACATTTTAAGTTACACTTTACATTGTCATTCTCATCTCTGCTTTCATTAATGTTTAATTACCCTAGGACGAGAAAATATTTGTTTACGTCCCTTTAACTCCTGAACTAACTTTCAGGCGGAATTTAAGTCACATGAGTCAGTCCTTGACCAGCGTCGGATTGGGAAGGGTATGGCCTCCCCGGGAAAGTACTCCAGGGACCTCGGGGCGCCTCACGGGGGGGAATTTTTCAAGCTACAGTACTTTCAAAGAAATCTGCGTGAATTTGAAACCTTTTCCTACAACTTAAGAGGTGCAATTTTTATAGAAATTCATTTCAAATTTTTTTAAATACGTTTTCTTTAAAGACAGGCCTCCAAAAGTTTCTGTGTGTGTGTGGGGGGGGGGGGGGAGGTCCGGGGCGGAGCCCTGTTAGCTAGTGTCTTCTAAAGAAATTCAGCGTGAATTTCAAACGTTTTCCTACAACTTATAGACGTAGTTTTCATACGAAATCACCACGAATAAAAAAATAATTTTTCTTCGAAATAATGACCTCCTGTTCTTGGTGTTGGGGAGGGAGGGGGGGGGAGTGTTCGAGTCAGAGCCCTGGAAGCTAGCGTTTTAAGAAATCAGAATTAATTTGAAACTCATTCCTGCAACTTCGAGGAGCAATTTTCATACGAATTCATTTCAAATTTTTCCAAATTTTTTATATCTTTTAAACAAGAGCCTGCTATAGTGGGGGGGGGGGAGGAAGCTCCCCAGGGATCGCCGGGTTCCCGGGTGGCCCAATCCGGCACTCTCCTCGACCGACTCGAACTGGCGTTCTCTTGGTTTGGATTCGACGATGCTAACCACTGGGGTGTGCCTGGTCGCTTTGCGCAGGGTCCCGAAGACCCTTCTTATAAAGCTCGCGTTACACTCTGGGACTTAGTTTTTATTATTGTTCAAGGTAAGTGGGGTGGTAAGGGGCTAAACGCGTTTGTGCTTGTTTTCTGATTTTCTTGTGTGGAAAAGAAAACTGGAAAAATGCCATACACAGCGAAAATCACACTCAAGAATTACGTACAGCAACCCACCTTTACGCACTTACATTTCATTCAAGTGGCGTGACCCGGATTGGAACCGGGGAACCGGACTATTACCAGATCACTACCGTGCCACACCGCCTTTAGTGATATAGCCACTTGTCCGCTGTCATAAAAATCACTCACTGAACCCGTTAATAAGGTCACGACCGTGGCCAAGGCTCCATTCGGCAAACACTTTTGACGAAATTCCCTGGTTTTTTCCAGTATTTCCAGACCAAAAATTATATTTTTCCCTGATTTTTTTTTCGTTCGAACTGAGGAAGGTGTGGCAGGCGTAAATCGTATTAACTCTACCGCATTACTTTGCTAAATCAAAAATTGCAAAGTCGTATAAATGGTTACCAGCAACATAATTGTAGACTACAAATTCTTTCCACCCAATTGAAAATTGGAACAGTAAGCCAGTTCGAGCATATATCTGGCCTAAGCAATTTTCGCTTTATTAGCAATGCAACAAAACATGTCGGTTGTAAATGAAATAATTAGTTATTCTTTGCGTATCGGTATTGGAAACCTTTCCGGCAAATGTAGAAATTCCCTGACTTTCAGTGTTTTTTTTGACAAATTCCCTTAATTTTCCTAAGTATTCCAGACTTTATAAATTCCCTGAATATTCCAGGTTTTTCCTTGTTTTCCAGGTAGAAGTTGGCCCTGCTTATTTCCAATTTTCCTTTATGTTGTCGCGATTATTGTCGTTTTGTTTAGTTTGTTGATAAGAAAAATAAAAGAATCTTGAGTAAAACGGACAGAAGAAAGCCAAACGAATGTTAGTTTCAGTTAACCATAACCATAAAATTACAAACCGTAACGGGAAGCCCACAATTTCGAGGCCAGCCGAAGCGGTGCAATTAACTTGGCGAATGTTTTGGTGTGTTGATATCACTCCTTTGAAGGGCCGAGTCATTCGGAACTTGGCGGCCCCTTTTACCAGTTTTGGTTTTTGATATGATATGGACTTCCACAGCCAGAGCTGAATTGTTTCCAAGTTGGTAGTTTCAGTTTCAGTTTCTGTAGCGCCGTTATTGCGTGAACCTTCTCAACAAGTGTTACTTGAAACCATTTTAATCACTCCGTTATTTAGGACCATACGAAATGATTCATACACATTTCCATGCCAGTTGTTTCATCGGAATGAGGTAGCAAATTGAAAAAAATTGAAAAACATTTCAGTGCATGATTTGAAAATTGAAAAAAATTGAAAAAAATTGATTATGTGTTCTCACTATAGTTCCATTTCTCTTTTTAAAAGTAATTAACTATTTAATTCAGTTTTAACTACTCCATAACCTGTGCCCTTTTATCGTTTAAGTTATTACTCCTTTCACTAGCAGCAGCTTCTGTTGGATAAACTGTATGTTGAACTTAAAGGCACTTACTTTCACTATAGCTTATTAAATTATAATAATGGCCAACGATAATGATGCAAAAAAATGGTAAGAGTTGTTTTAAAATAACAAATCCTTAAAACCGAAACAAGAAAAACCCATGAAACGTATTTCCACATAGCATTATTCGTTTCGTATTCGTCTATAAAAAGTAGTCATAATCATAATTACGTCACATTTTAGTTAGTTTTCATTCGTGAAATCACTGCAACTAAGTTTATAGAAGTTGAAATAAAGAGACTTAAACTGCCGTAAATAATATCAAGGAAAATTGGAATTAAGTCATCAGCAAAAATCGGCTACGTCGCGTTTCGCATAACTCAAGTTTTTGGATTAATTTATGCGAAACGGTACAGTGTCCCGTTTTGCATAAATCATTCCAATGACTTCTCTTTTGCATATTCCCCTTTCATATAAAAGTACCTGTTCACATAAGTGGGCAATTTTTCTGGTCTGGAATTGAGTTCGTCACAACTAAACGTGGAAGAAAGAAAGTGAACATATTATGGAAATTCAGACTTATAGACACTGGACAAATAGGCACCCATTTTAAATTTTTTTTAATTTTTATTGGGGTAGATTGCCTGTATCGTTTGTTTTAAATCTGGGACACTTATTCATGTGGGACTTTTTTTGGGAGGAGGGGGCAGACTTTCGCTGTTTGCGAAATTTTTGTGGTAAATTAATGTTCCGAATTACGCTGCCTCGCTCGCGCTACCGTGCTCACAGCGGCCAATACATAACATCAGAGATGCTATTTTAATAGAGATGCCAACAAATCTTTTATTTTTTATTGTAAGTATTATACGAAACTGAATTATATGAAACAGGCAAATGTTTTCAAATTAGTATGTGAAACAGGATTACACGAAACGGGAATATGCAAAGCATGATTATGCGAAACGGGATTATGCGAAACACGATGTCACCCGAAAATCATACACTAGAAATGACAAGTATGGCGCCAGTGGACAAGAGGTCATATCGGCAAAGGTGGTGTCGTAATGATTTGGTGGAGGACTAGTTCGCCAGTTTCAATCCGGATTACATCACTTCAATGAAATGTTAGTGCGTAAATGTGGCTTACTGTGCTACATTATTTCTAATGCATGATTTTCGCTGTTGGCTTATTTCCAATTATTTTTTCCAATTATTATTTGCTAAAGTTAATGACGAGCTCTATTTAACGTTAGTCATAACATATCAAAAATTAAAACTGGTAAAAGGGGCCGCCAAGTTCCGAATGGTTCGGCCCTTCAAAGGAGTGATATCAACACAACAAAACATTCGCCAAGTTAATCGCACCGCTTAATAGTTCGAAGGTTAAATGAAAACTAGAACATTGATGCTTTCGGTATCAATGTTCAAGTTTTCATTTAACGTCCAAAGTATTGTGCGATTAAGGTGGCGAATGTTTTGGTGTGTTGATATCACTCCTTTGAAGGGTCGAACCATTCGGAGCTTGGCGGCCCCTTTTACCAGTTTTAGTTTTTGATATGATATCAGTCCTTTTACCGTGCCGATGTGTAATAAAGTGGCACGTCAACAAGAAATTGGTTTTCAACAATTTGCTACTACCTTTTGCCTATAGGCCGAACCTTTTTCAACTTGGTCACCTCTTTATATAAAGGTTTTTGGTTTGGTTTTAATTTTGTTGTAATTTGTTTTATTTCGTTAGTTTTGGTGTGTTGATATCACTCCTTTGAAGGGCCGAACTACTCTCAACTTGGTGGCCTCTTCACCAGTTTTTGGCTTTGTTTATTTTGCTTTGTTTTTAGAGTTGGTTTATTTTTCGTGAATTGGACGTGAATACAATTTCTTTGGCAACGTTGTTTAGATTTATCGTGCTACACTAGTGTGTGTCTAGGCACGCACGTCAGTATACACGTTGTCATTGTCCGAACTTTGGCTGTCCAATGAGAGACGATGCCGACAATACTAACAATGGTTATAACAATATTTTCGTACTTACGCACCATCCCACGCGTCCTCGTTACACCCCTAGGCTCCAAACCATAAAAGGTACGCAGTTCGTATTGTACTGCAGCCATTCGTCCAATTTCATAGCTGGAAGCCTTCACGTTATCTCGGTATCGATGAATAATCACCCTATGGAAATTAACATGGGGATGAGTGGACTAGAATTAGCTAGCTGAGCTAGCTACACATTTTCAACGTTATTGAGGGTCAGATTTTGCATTGAAAGCAGCTTAGCTGGCATTCCTACACGAGTCAATTTTTGTCAGGTGGGGCATTGCTCTTGATTTCAACACAATTTAAGCTTTTGTACCGCATTATTATTTTTCCCCAAGTACCTCATGAAATGTGCCCAACTATGCTTCAAGATATAAGACACTGACGCTATGGCGCCGCGCTACAATGGTTTACAACCTCGACAATTGAATTGATGTGTTGTGATGATTGTGGCCTGACTTGGCGTGACACACTAGCTTGTGTCAAGATAGATATATATATTTTTTTTACAGTTTGCTGAAACAGAAAAGAAAGAACAAGAAACCAAACCAAAGTAACTAAAATGTTGAGCAGAATATGAATAATTAAACCAGTGGCGTGCACGGGAGGGGGGGGGGGCCTTAGGGGGGGGGGAGGGAGGACATTGTCCCTGCAATTTTTGAAAAAAAAAAACACGCATATTTTGCTTTTCTGCGCTGACCTGGTCGCAGCGAGGAGAAAGGGCCTAGAACCCTAAATAGGGTAAAAAGAAAACTAGGAAGCCCTAGAAAGGGGCCAAAAAAGGTAAAAAAAAATGAATGAGAAGCAAAAAAAAAAGGGCCCCAGAAAAAGAAAGCCTCAGCGTGCCCTTAAATGAAAGTTGCCCCTTTCCTCTCGGGTGTCTGTGCACAACTGCTTAAACGTGTTGAGCAGAAGAGGAAGTGAGCAGTGTAAACATTCCCGAAGTTGATGTTCAGTGAAGAAATGCCAGCGCTGTTGTGAACTTCAAAAGTGTTGAAGTCCGTTATTTAGTTGGCTAAGTTTAGTTGTAAATGAGGAAGACATATTGTGGTGATTTTCTATTGCTACTGTTATTTATGTTGCCCATTGTTGTAATCGCCTTGCGTGGATGTGCGTGTTGATTTTAATCATAGCTTGTTAATGTTGTTGTGCTCTTGAGCACTGTTGAAGTCTAAAGCCTATTAAATAAAACGATCACGTTTTTGGGGGATGCAAACCCAGCAGTAACAACACCAGCCTTTCCTCTCTTGAGTACTTCGAAATAATAACGTCATGATTTAGGCCTTTAGTGAGAATAGGCCTATAGCGGCCATGTTGTGTTCAGCCTGTTAAGGGTTACGAGTTTCGTTACTCTTTGTTGTTGTGCTGCAGCGCCATCAAGTTTGTTTGGTCCCTAGAGGTGTAAGATAGCTAGTCAACTAACCAATAATTGCTAGGTAGTTGCAGGGACGTTTGGTGGTCGTGCCATATAAGATCGGGCCGGTCAGATAGCCAGATCCAATCCGGCCTGAGACAAGGACTACCGTACCACCTACAGGGGTCAGGGCCGGATTTATAAGTAGGCCCGAGAGGCACTTTTTTAGGGGCGGCATGACAGCTTATAAAACAATAACGTACGGGAGAAACGCTGGTGCGACTTTTGTGGGTGCTCCGCCTTTCATGAAATTTTATTAATGATAACTATTTTATTAATCTTGTTTCTATCATCAGTTATGTTTTCCACCAACAGTAACCGTTACAGTATCACGTAGACCTATTTTGAGGTAGACAACGGCTCATTTTTTTTTAACTATCTGCGAATAGTTCGACATTTTTTCTCTATCAGCCTAATGTCGTATTAGTAGTATTGATTGAACGCAGGGTCTGTGCTATACGTGAGGGGGCCTATATACTGGCTTTTTCTTTAAAACGTAGTTACATTATTTACAAACTTTTCACTTCATGGCCTCTTTGTGTCGGGTTGGTTGTCATGCGTTCATTGTAGTAGCGAAAAAAAAGTGTAGCCATGGGCAAGTGATACTAAGCATCGCTCAGTACAAAATAAGTTACTTTTAATTACTTTGCTTAGTAAGACAGCGTAAGTTATTTTTGCCGTACCAGTTTCCATACGTCGCAAAAGAACACACAAATTAAGAAAGGTGCTGGATTGGGGGGGGGATAAATTAAACATTCTCCAACAGTTAGGGGAGGGGAAGTTTTGGAGGCATTGAAGAGCGGCATTGTAGTTCGGTCTACAGGCGGCAAGAGCTTAAATCCGGCCCTGACCACCTAAGTTTAAGTAAGTCGTAACCCTTTAGTTAACTTTCCCTCTCTAGGGAACCCCTTGGTTTTGCGTTGAGGATTCCACCCGTTTTTTCGTAACACGCAACAAGCGTCTCTCGAGACGAGAATAAACCCTGCAATCGACGTTTATGCCCTCTAGTGGCTAATAGACAGTAAAAGGCAAAAAAAAAAAAAAAACTGTATGAGGATCAAAATTAAGAAAACCTTTCAATATCTGAAGTCAAAATAGTAACCACAAAAGAACCTGGCGTTAACGGATGTCAGAATTAACAATTACTTATGGTGATTCGATGTGACGATTTAGTGGAGCAACGTTCTTTTAACTCCGCCCTTCATTTTGGACCACCAATAAACCCATCCGTAGTTTGATTTATTGTGTTTTCGTTTTACGTGTCGACCAGGCACCGTTTGTAGCAAATTTGTTATAGCGCTAAAAAGCATCGTGGGCTACAGTAATTTTAAACCAACTGCCCGTCTCCGTTGCTTTTGCTAGGGGAATTTATAAGGCTACAAACCAGATAAATGCTTCACAGAAAAGAAACAAAAACGGCGATTTACTTTCGCAGGAATTCTAAGACCGGGAGAGCTAGGTTTGGTCTTGGAACTTCAAACAACCGTGCAGCATGCGCGGGTCCAATAAAATCAAATTCAGCACGACGGAACACGAATCGGCAAGATAGGAAATTGACGTGTAACATCCAAATCGTCGATGTGTGCCTCGGAAAAAGTCTAAAAGCACCAAAATCCAGGCACTAAACCCAAGCACCAGAATCCAGGCGCTAAAACCAAGCACCAAAAGCCAAAAGCACCGAAAACGTACCCAAGCCAACAAAACAAGACAACGAAAAACAGAACAAGCGACAAGTTGTGTCTGCAGGTAACAATCAATAACACCGTCCGTGCGGATTGAGCGAGTGAAGCAAGCAAACGCAAATAAGTTGCTCCCCCCCCCTCCCTCCACCCTTCAGATCAAAATTAAATAGTACCGTATGCATCTGTCAAAAAGATGCTTCTTCACTAGCAAAGTTGTTAGAAAAAAAATTACTTTAAAATGTTCCTAAAACTTAATCCGGCACAACGGCCCGTCTCCGTTGTTGACAATCTTAGTATATAGGCCTAGTTGTGATTGAAAGTTGCACAATCAGAAACTTGTTTTTTCTGCTGGATTTAAAACATTCGCAAAAACACGGGATAGGAAACAGACCCCGTTGGGCATCAGAAAGAACGTTGGGCATCAGAAAGAGAATTGCAAGCGAGCTACTTTTAATTTAAGTTTGTTTTTGGAAGGAGAGGGGGACGCGAAAGCAGAATTTTTTGCCCCCCTCCCCTCCGACTATAATTGCTGCTTCATTGCCGCCTCCCCAGTAAAGGGATTCTAGCGTCGCCCCTGCTTATGTTTCTCGCGTGCGAAGCTAATGCTTGTAGGGAGTATATTTTATTATTATTATTGTTGCGTGTGTAATCGTAGCGTGTGTTATTGCGTGTATTATTATAGTATGTGTTCAGATAATGGGAATAAACTGTTGATGGATGCATTACACTTAGTTAAACTTTGAGTCCCCCCCCCCCACTACACAGGTACACACAAACCCTACCTCTAGGCCATATTTATGCGATAGTTGTAGCCTCACTTGTACAGTTCTGTGGTAGTAGGCCTACATTTAATCAAACATACAAACTCCGCCAGAATTGCGAAGTCGACTTCTCTGTCTTACACCTAAGACCTTACGTAAAGCGGCGTACACAAAGTAAATATTTTTTATTTATTTTATTCGGCGGGAAACTGAAAGTTTTCGCACATGATACACTCTGGAATCGATAAAACGGTACTTAAGGGAAATTCGAAAAGCCTATTATCCTGTAATGAGTCGTACTGTAATATTTGTAAATTCCTCCCGAAGATTTGTTTTGCTCGGAAAAGAACGTTTTCCTTTTACGATTTTTCGCTTTTTCTTTTAGTTTGAAACAAAACACAACGCGTATGTACCTTCTTACCGCAGTTATTTAAAATATTTCACACGTTCAAAAAAGAAAGAAATTTTATTCACACGAATTTGCATGTTTGTCGCGGAGATCGAATTTCAACTAGTCAGGGGCGGATTCTGCATGGTGCGGATGGTGCGGCCGCCCCTTCCCCCTTCCTGACTAAAATGTATTGATTTTTTTTTTACAAGATTTCAAATTTTTTTTTCACCGTAAATCGTCCATTAGCCACCCTGGCAAAGCTATGCCCCAATGTTTTTCGGTTATTTCACGATTTCTGACCGAAAGACATTTAAGATCGTAATTTTTCTGCTAGAAATTGACTAAATTATCGAAGTTTGGTTGAGCGGCCCCCCTTAACAGAATCTGGATCCGCCATTGCAACTAGTCCGACCATTGTTTATGCTTATTCATTTTACAGTTGATGTGTTAATCGATATGAAAGTGTCCCTTTAAAATATCATCAAAATTGAGATTGGTTGCATGCTGCCTGTTAGGTTGAGGTCAGGCTTAACTCATGGTCGATGTGGATGGAGCGTCAGTCGGTCTGCGTTTGTGCCTTGCTGGTACCATTTTGTCTATTCGTACGTCATCAGCACGAGAGCCGCACCCAACTCCACTGATCTATATACAAGGCCCTGGTGGCTGGCTGCAACGTCCATTGCACCGTGTCTAGATTGAGCCACCCAGTCCCGAAGGGATTTTCGTGTAATACTTTGCTAAAAATCGTGATGTTGTGCCACAATTTTCAATTTTTTTTTCTTATCAAGCTTTTTGTTTTATCAAACCGTTGTTTGTGTGGAACCATCAGAGTGTCACGGAGGCATTAAGCTTTTTTTTTTTTTTAAATATACAGTATAGGTATCTGGGGGTTCCAAAAAATTATCGCCCCCCCCCCCCCCCCCCCCCCACTCAGAGTAAACTAAACGTGATGGGAAAAAATGAAAGTACCGATAGGTAGCCCGTAATATTGTGGGTTTACACTCACAAGCTCAAGTGTTCATTTCATTGGCGTCACGAACAGACTAAAGACGGTAGGAAGGCAAAGGTCACTCAAAAAGCTCCGTGTTAAACTCCATTTCCCAAAGCACAGCATCGATGTGCTCCTCCATCCAGGGGAGAGTTGCTCTCCAAACAAAACGTCGAATATGACGCGATTTTGACGTAATCGTTGCCATGTTTGCACACGACGTGGCCAATGATTCCGTCAAAATCGCGTCATATTCGACGTTTGTGTTTAACGAGCAACTCGCCCCTGGTACGACTAATTCGAGTTGCTAGACGTTCAGGTAGCATCCTTTTTTCAACATTGTAATTCACGATGGATCCTCATTTTTCACAGACATTCAGATCGAGAGAATTAGGGCCACTCTTCATTACCAAAGCAACGCGGAGCTTTCTGAGTCACTTTTGTCTTCCCATCCTGTTCTCTTAAACCTGTGAGTGTAAATCCACAATAAAATGGGCTACCTATCGATACTTTCATTTATCGATACTTTCATTTTTTTTTTGGCTATCAGGCTTTGTTTACTCTGGGGAGGGGAGGGGGCTATCATTCTTTGACACCCCTTATATTCCAAACTTTTAACTTAATGTTTGTGTATATAGGTGAACTGGCCCTGTATTAAACCTTATCATAAAAAAGTCTATGAAGGGAAAACTAAGTTGAGGGGTCGAACAAGGAAACTTACGATCACCGTATGTCCGAATGATTGTACAGTCTAGCCATAACACAATAAGACTCCATTCTGCAACGGAGATGGTTTTCGCAAACTTATAGTTGTGGCTTACTTAGCGCAATTACACCGAATACCGCATTTCTTCGAAAAGCGCCCGGTTGCATTGATTATTTTCGTAACCTACAAAACCCAGCGCTCATTCGAGGCTTAAGCCCTGGATTGACAGAAGAAACATTTCGCGCGAAGCGATGCTTTATGTGCCTACAAGATGAATATTGCTTCTATTATATGGGTAGTGTTGCGTTTATCGATCGATTTTACGTCTTTCTTACACCACCCCGTGACGCCGTGGTGCCGCGAGTATAGCCAGCCTGGTTAGGCGGCTAGGTTAGGGGTATCAAACAGTTGGCAATGTCGTGTTAACTAACTGCTGGTCCCCCCCATTAACTAATCGGCAATGTATTGTCGCTTCAAGCAACAAATTCATCACAGTTTCACTAGACTCGGAGCTAACAATATCTATTGTGCCCAGACTTGATTGTTACCATCGGAGATACAAATGCCAAAAAAGCCATTAATTAATAGGCCGTGTTAGTATGTCTTAGAGGTAGGACCTCGGCCTTTGATTTCAAAGGTCGTGGGTTCGATTCTCAGCTCAGGCAGTCTGACATATAAGTCCAAAAGGCAACGTAAATAGGTTTGCATCCGTATTTATTGAACCAATCTCGAGCCCACTTTCCGTCCCGTTTAAGCCATTAATTACATAGTTGTAAGGGTAGATTCAGAATAGGGCGTGTTTCTAAACTAGAGGGAAGAGTGAGATGGATTCCTCTAAGCCACGCCCCACAACGTCATCAAAACCGGTTTAGAAACAGCTCTGCCCTATTTGTCGTTCTCAACATTAGCAAATTAGCAATAATCGCTGCCACATCTATTTTCAGCGAGAGAAATGTTATTAAGAACATAATACAAATGCTTATTATTCTCTGTTTAATTGGATTTTTTGATTCTAAATAGACATTTTCCATATCTCACTTCCTACAGTTTAGAAAGACGACCATCTCAGCTACTACTGGTAGATGGCAGTCATGTTGGATCAGTAAGTGAGTGAAAAAAAACCTGCCTTACTAATTGCCTCAGCAACATCTCAGCTCCATGACGTCACGCTTACGTAAAGTGGGAGGAGTTCGGATCAGTCGCCTCGAGTTAAGAAACAGTTTTTCTCACTCCCCCCTAGTTTAGAAACAGCGCCATACGGATACTTGATAATGATTTGGCGCGTGCCATGAGGTAAGGTTACTGACTCGTGAGATTCAAAAGTGACGGTTATGGCCACTTAGGCTGAGGTGACGTATAACCGAAATACCAGACAGTTTGCCAAGTGGCACATCCTAACCCCAGGTTATCTAAACAAAAGACCTAGGAGTGTGGTCCAAATCAGATCTTAAATTCGGTACACATTGCATTTTTTTTTCTCGGTCAGCTGACTGTAAAGCAGCTATGATCAAACGCTATTTTATTTCTAAAAATATCTCAGTTATGATCGCTGCTTATAAGAGTGATGTTCGCTCAATTTTGGAATATGTGAGTCCTGTCTGGTCCTCTCACTTCTTAGGTGACATCGATTTGATAGAGAAAGTACAGAGACGCTTTACAAAAAGATTGGTTGGAATACAAAAGCTAACTTACAAGGAAAGACTATAGCTACGATCAGTTTAGATTAATAACAATTAAGACGCTTGAGGGCCGATCTGGTCATGACATACCAAATTCTGCACTGCACCATGGACTTCAGTCACTCTGAGATGACAATAGTGTAACGAGCGGTCACAATTGTAAGTTAATTGTTGGAAAAGCTATAGATAGGACTTCGGAAGTTTTTCTTCGGACAGCGAATAGTTGCAGTGTAGAACTCTCTCCCATTACATTTGGTTAATGCCTGTTCTCTACCTGTTTTCAGAAAAAAATTAAAATTGGTTGACCTATCAAAGTTTTTGAAACGTTATTAATTTTAACCATATTATACCTTTTTTATTGTGTTTTGTTTTAGTATACTGCAGTATATGCATATTTTAAAAATAAGGATACATTTTGCTATCCCTGGTTGTAGCTCGTCCAGTTTTCTTTTTAAGATAAAAGCTTTCATTTTATGCCATGTAAAAATCTATGGCTGGGGGTTCCTTTAGATCCGTCCATTTCCATAGCTTCATTTCATTTTTAATGTAAATATTGCATTACATTTTCTTAAGCAGAGTGTATGTTTCTTTTAGTCTTCTGTACAGCCGTACCGGCCTAGAAGACTATTGCAACGACTTTGTCCGTCCGTCCGTCGCTTTTTTCAACTTCGCAACGGTACCAGAAATTGACGACCACTGTTTACAACGTTCGATTCAGTGTCAAAAGTTAGTTAAATAACATGGCAAATTAAAACATCGTTGCCTCCTTATAGCTAATAGACTTCTTCGACGTAACTAAATTAAATAATAACATTTCATCGTCGAATTGAAATCCTAAATATTTGTGTTAACGCAGCCCTAAAAACAAAAACATCTTAGCTTCGTTTAAAAGAGTCTTGTCGCATTGTTGCATGAATGAATAGGCTTACGATCGAACCAAATTCTCCATTAGGCCTATCTGCTACGTACGAAACCAAAACTGCCGTTAAACAAATTAGGCCTAAAAAATGAAAATTAGATCTAAAATCACGTTACCATGGCAACGTCAATAGTTGTTACGAGTCGCTGCTGCAGCGTTTCTCCTGTTCCGTCCCTACTACCACTGATCTATATTAGGGTACGTTGCGCATTACGTTGCATTCTGTAACTGTGTGCGCTGAGGCATACCGTGATGCAAAAATGAATAGGCTTACTGTATACAATCTAAATATCTCCGTTAGTTGCTACTTACGAAATTAAAGTTGTAATTTAGGCCTAAACGCTGACAATTATGCCTAAAACGTAAAATAAGCTTAAAAGCTAACACATTTGTAACGGGCAATTCTGATGGCAATTGTGATGGCTACTGCTTGTAGATTATATAATAGAGATAGCTGTTGTAGTGCATAATAGAGGTGTGCGCCTCAACATTGGAAGTGGACGAACTGTACAGAAGACCAACGCGACTAGATAGTCGTTGTAGCCCCTTGTTTTAGTTCTGTAATTTTACTTTAGGCCAGGTATCAGTGGCTGTCAAGCCCATTCATGGACCCATTCGTTATCTTTACGAATAAAGTTACTGTTAATATTATCAAGTTCTCTCATTGCCCACTAGGACAAGGTAGAGAATGTTGTTTTCTTGTGTAGGTTCGTGTAACCAGCTGTGTCAAACCTAGGTCAGACACACAGTCCAGAAATAAATTACCTTTATAGTGGCTTGCTGAAAAGCATCCCAACTTATGATATACTGGAATCTCCAAAAGCGATAAAGTGGTAATCGCTGTGGAGAAACATGTCCAGCTCCCAGCTCATCTCCCAAGCAACGCCCTTATCATGGACACATCCAACCAAAAAGTGAATATATCACCTTCCAATAGGTTAAAATGAAAAGCCTCAACGTAGATGGCAAGTTTTGTCAGTTTGAAATGAATATATATGCTCAGATCACAGCCATAATACACAACACGGGTACCACGATCAGGGTCAGGCCTTCGTAGGAATGTTTTGCAAAGGCCCCTAACGGGAGGGGCGAAAGGGAATTCGCAAGGGCGCCTGGGGAGCGCCGTAAGCTTCCCTAGTTGGAGGATTTTTAAGCTATCGGCATGAATTGGAAATATTTTTTTGCAAACTGAAGATACCATTTTCATACGAATACATTTAAAAATAAAAAATAAAGACTCTGCATTAAAGACTGTCCTTGTGAGGATACACAATACACTAGTCTAAGAAAGAAA
>JAHWFP010164398.1:842-27750 GCA_023313725.1 Lithobius niger | reverse complement strand
TCTCTAATTGTAGCCGGGTGTTTTCCCAATCATGAATTAGTAGTAGCGAGTCTCTAATTGTAGCGGGGTGTTTTCCAAATCATGAATTAGCAGTAGACAGTCTCTAGTTGTAGCCGGGTCAAAATGGCTGGATTTTGAAGAAATTCCTATTTATTAATGGTTATCTTCATGTTTAGGTCTATAAAAGAGGTACGGTAAATGTAATCATGTGATATTATTTACCGTTTTTAATGCCAGACACATATTCTACATGTATTGATGCCGTAAATTTCCTTTTGTAGTAGCTGGTCTCTATACTTGTAGCCGGGTCAAAATGGCTCGATTTTTAACCAGCAGCTCGGGCTACAAATAGAAACTATACGGTATATAGTATATCGCAAAATTAATAAAGATAAATGGTAAATAATCCAAGAGCGAAAATCACAGTTGGTAATAACGTACGGTAAGCCATCTTAATGCCCTTACTCATTAGCTGAGTGACATGACTCGGAAACGAACCAGCTCTTCACGCAATTGGTCTAATATCGGTCTCGTCTACTTTAGGTTTGACAAATCGTGTAGTCCCAGAATTCACGAACTGCTTTATTGAAGTAGAAAAAAAAAAGCAAATTGTCACCTAGCCTTTTAATTTCGAAAAGATTACCTTTTTATAACGATAGACAGTGAACATCTGAAAATTAAAATCTAAATGAGAGAAAGCACTAAGAAACAGGTACAGCCACTTGCTTGTCATTAATAAAAATAGTAAACGTAATAAATAGAAACCTATTATCCTTTTATGGCCAGAAAGCATTTAAACAAATCTAATTTTCCATGGAGGGAAAACAGGGCGTGGAAAATTAATTATGTGATTTCTACTCAGGCAAAGTGTCAAAGGAGCAAAGGAACAATTAATAATCAAAGAAGCATGAAGGACATTGACCGTATCCCTTCCAGAGTTTCTTCTATACGTGATAAAAACTATGCCTAAATAATTAATTTTCCGCGAACTGTGCACAGAATTAATTTTTTTAAGCTTGTCCAGACTTAACATTTAATCCCGATATCGTCTTGGTGTCGGTTAAGACTATCTCTCGATTATCGCCTCAACTGAATTTTTCCCACTGCAGTCAGAAAGAAATCATATAATGCATTTGTTACTAGTCGATTTACCTAATACTTGTTCATAACATCACGCATCCTGATTCCTTTCGCATCACGGATCCGTTTCGCATGATCAGACTTTTTAACTTATAAAAAAATACTTTAGTTTTTTTTTTAAATAATTTCTTTGAGCCTTAAGTCAGCCGAAGCAACTTAATGCTTGTATGGCTGAACCGGCTCAGTGGTTTTGGGATTCGATCCTGCATTCACTTTGCTGGCAGTAGTGGCATAATATACCAGCCACGAGGCAGTTGCCTTGGGGTCCACCAAAGTAGGGGTGTAATAGGATCCATAACAACGTACATCTAGTCATTACAGCATGCAAAATAATTTTTTTCATACTGTTCAATGTTGAAGACTTCAAACTGTAGCTTTCTAGCAATTTCATTATTAAGGAAAGGGTTTATTTCCCCCTCTTTTACACTTACTGTAGGTTATCCTTCAACCTGGCATTGTGGAAAGCAATGCAGTATTGTTACTACAGCTACCTGTTTGTTGCATTCGCAAAATCTTATCTTGGGCCATTAGCCCTGCCCCCTGGGCTCCATACTGGGTGTGGAGATGAGAGTGAGGAGATTACGTGGAAAACTACGCAGTATTGCATGAACAGCTTTCCGTTTGTCGCTTTCATAAAATCTTATCTTGGGCTGATGGCCTTGCAACCGTCCTGGACCTGATACTAAAGTGTGGGGATGAGGGTGAGGGGACTAAGTGGAAAATTATGCAGTTTTGTATCAACAGCTTCCCGTTTGAGGCGTTCACAAAATCATATCTTGGGCCGTTGGTCCCGCCACCTGAGCCCGATACTAAAGTGTGGGGATGAGGGTGAGAGGACTATGTGGAAAACTACGCAGTATTCCATCAACACCTTCCCGTTTGTCGCATTAATGAAATCTTATCTTGGGCCAATGGCCCTGCCACCTGGACCCCATGCAAGGGTGTGGAGATGAGTGTGAGGAGACTATGTAGGAAAACTGCGCAGTATTGTATCAACGGCTTCCCGTTTGTCACATTCACAAAATTTTATCTTGGGCCGATGGTCCTGCTACCTGGGCCCCAGGTTAGGGGATGAGGGACCCCACATCAGGGTGAGGGGGCGTCTTTCAAGGTTTGTGTCGGGGCCACAACATGGGTTACCAAGCTCCTGGCTAACAGTCAACCACTCTTGTATACCACAGCCCTGTGTTTCCTCATGTTGTTTGGGGTCACCGGGGACCCTCACAACTTTTGAGGACTGTGTTGGGACTTATTTATTCTTCCTTTTGCTTGGTGGCATGGTCTCAAAATCTAAAAGTCATTCTGTTGATGCGAAACAGATGCAACACCATTATTACCTAGAACTTAACAAACATGGTGGCTCTGGTCGATATTTTTAATCGTTCCCGTATAGTCAGTAGCCTATATACTCGGTAGGGCAATCTTTAACATTGTTTGCCGTTGACATAAACCTCCCGTAAGAATCACCGCATCTCGAAAGTTCCAGAACGTCAAACTTTATTTGCAGCTTTAGCTGTCGATAAACGTACGCGTTTATTACATGATTAGCGATCGAGTTCAGATTTTGATCAAATTGACAACCTTTATTACAGTTTTAACTGCCCTCTGTATTCTTTCACCTTGGAAAAACGCACTTATCGTCACCACCACGCAGTGCAGCGACGCCGTTCCGAAGGCGAAGAGGACGAAAGCTCTAAATATTAAGTATAAACTTGAAATTCAATCGCTACGGAGTCGTGTTTGCCTCATAAACAGAACTCATTTTCCGTTCTTGGTACCAGAGAAGATGGAACGACGAACAAACGAAAAACACAACGTCATCACGACGCGACGGGCCCCGAAGAAATAGAACGAACTAACGACCAAAGAGAAGGAGAAAGAAAAAAATATCCCATCATCTAGGGGGCGCCACTGCACGCAGCCCTTCGCCTGCAAATCAGGACGTCCAATCAAGCGCTTTAATCAGGTGCGTCTAAGTATCCCCCGAGCGACCGCTCTAGCGAGCGTCGGCCCGTGGTAATGCGCGCGGGTTATGGGCCCGCACGACTGACGCCAACTTTTGGACGATCAAGATAAGGGCCTTTGCAACGTACGTACGACGAACGCTCCTCGCCCGAGCGGGGGCTTGTATTTCTGCTAATGACACGAACATCGGAGAACAAAGTCATTTCCAAGAATAGGCGGCCAGGGGATTCGCCGATGCCGCACCAAGATATTTCGCCTAATAACTCCGAAGAAATTTACTTCGTGTCAAGGAATATACAGTGCATAACCGTTGGTGCGGTGCTTGTGTATAAGCAATGCAAGCAAACGAGAAAAAGACGCTCTTCGGTGCTTACGTATATAGATCAGTGGGCCGGCAGCCATTGTTAATTGAGGTTAGTAATGACCAATGGAATTAGCTGGGGTGATGACAGTAACAGGAGACGCCAGGGAGAGGCGCCAGTCTGCCCATTCACTCTTCGCCATGTTTAATTAAAAACTAAGCAACAAATGAGCGAAACTCAAAAATCTATACAACGCCATCATTCGTAGTCCTAACGGATGACACCATTTTTCTTCACTAAGAACCGAAGAAATGGTAGCTTTTAAAATAACACTTTAGAAACCATAAATCGTCTGTCAGAATGCCTTTTAAGGCCAGTGGAATCTGGCGCGAGTACCGACAAAATAGAAAGAAAAAAAAAGTGATCTAGGATTTTCAGGAATTAACTTGTTGGATTCCAACTAAGAATTTATTCTGAAGCTAAAACAATAAATAGCTTGCTGCAAAACGGAAGCAACAACTTTTTCGTAAGCTTGCCAAACTTGCTGCATGAATAACAATACAGAATTACATTGGCGTTGTTGTCGCCACTGGATTGTAATTCTATTTTATTTTTAATTTGTTGGAATGAAAATCCTGAATTTTGGAGTGGTGGACCCTGGACTCACCTAAGACAGTGAGAATGTGGTGAAGGGTAGTGAAGAGGCAGTTTGTGTCAGTGTTTCAGATGTTTTGTTCAGTTTTACTGAGTTTTGTTGTTTTCTAGTTTTGTGTTTTTCAGTAGTAGTTTGGTTGTGGGGTATGTGGCTTCGGGCCAGGGCCCCGTAATAAAATCATTCATTCCTGCTGGTAACAACTCATGGCCTAAACCTTCCAAGTTAAAGCCGAAGTATCGATGCTTAATTTCACCACTGTCTTTCAATATTTTCCACTCGAATTTAGTGTATAAGCTCTGTTGGACTTGGTGACCATGTGTTCGAACTTTTAATGATTTCCGATTTGTCACATTGGAGATCTGGACTTGAGCTCGAATCGTGATTTCATTTTTGGCTTCTTCTTGTTCTTGGTGTTGGCACGACACGTTTCTACTACGCTCTGTACAGATCAAACTAGAAATTTGTCCTAGAAAGCTGGTTCTTAGCGCATTTTACAGGTATTGCTCCGTGGATGTGCCCTTTCCGTAAGGCCTTTTCTAATAGGTCAAGTGGTTCAGGGGTTAGGGAGCTCTAAACGACCATATCGATTGTTTTACATTTTCTATATACCAATCAGCAATCGCCAGCTGCAAGACGTAGACTGAAGATGAAAGGATTTGCATCCGTATTGGTTTGTGCAAACCGTAATTGATCAAGATACAAAACATTAAAACAAGCCGATTGAAAATGCATGGTAGCACGGATTATAAAACAAAAACGAGCTCGTTTGATGCTTAAGGTAAGGTTTAACTGAACCGAAGTCAAAACAGCAAAGGGCCACGAATAAACTTTTCTGTAGGGTTTCAGATACTGCAGTGTTGATGTGCTGTTTAGTCCACGTGAAACCTTACTGCCGTATCCAACCATTACACACGTAAATATAGTTAAGCCAGAGCCCAATTTTCAAAACTTTTCATTCCCAAACAAACGAAGAATAATCTAAGGTTACACACTCGACTAGTTTCTTGGCTAAATTTTGTCAGTGTTCTTCATTCACGTCATCTGCTTTCCGTTCATCGCCCTACTGATGATACATATATCATTTTTCAAGATTTTTCAAGCACTTTTCCAGGCATGGAATTCTATTATTATTTTCAGGGAGATTTCCGGGCTTTCAAGGACTCGCACGAATCCGGAATTACCTGTCGAACTGTGCTAACACATAAGACGATTAATTGTTAAACAATTTCCAGCGATGTCGTTTAACCAAGTAGAAGGCGCCAATCATTAGCTGAGCTACCGTGTGTAAAAATAAAAATGGTAAAAACAATTAAATACAGCAGTAAGGTTTCATGTTGATTATTAAACCGTACAGCAACAGTTCAGTATCTGAAACCTTACAGGAAAGTTTATTTGTGTCCCTTTGCTGTTTTGACTTCGGTTCAGTTAAACCTTGCCTTAAGCATCAAACGAGCGCGTTTTTTTTTTTATTTAGAAATCTGTCATTTTATCTTTTTATATGTCTGTCAATTTTAAAACTATTCCTTTTCGTGCCCTTTAACCAAAATTCCTCCCTCTACAGTTTTATGATTTGACTCTATTTTCGACAATAGTAGCTGTGTACGTGTTGTTCCACACACAACAAATAAACAAACGTACACAAATACAGCCTAAACTATTTTAAACTGACAGCCGGTCTTTCTCTTCAAGACAGAAAGTGTCAAGTTCTTCTTTCCAATTTTTGTATACTGTTTCTTTACTGAATACATGAGTTGGACCCTGTTTATTTAATTTTATGACTGCGGTGCCGTTTCGTGAGGGCAAGAAAAAAAAAGGTGTGAAATTTACAGACAGACATATGACAAGATAAACTATGCTCGGACGAAGATTGTCTGCGAGAAATTGTACGAGATTTTAACTTTTTAGTTTATTTTTGATTGTTTCCTTGAAGAAGAAGTTAAAGCATCCCAGAACTTTCAATTTGGTCTTCTAATCGTTTTGTTTTTAATGTTAAATGGACTTTTTTCTTTACTTACCAGAAGTCTGCATCTTCATCACCAAAACTTCTCTATTTTTAAATCTAGTAATCGAGGCCCTAAGAATAGTCAAATCTTTAAGACATTGTGAAGATGCTGAATTGCACAGCGTGTGTACTAGCACGCACTTCAATGTGTAATAACATTCACTTCAGTGTGTACTTAACATGCACTTCAATGTGTACTTAGCATGCACTTCAGTGTACACAATTCGCGTTGAGGCTGAGGTAATGGATAGCGATGTACACTGGTAGTGAATAGCGAATTCAGTGTTAGTGCCGTAGTGCCCTATTTGGCTTGACTGAGACCCAGGTCTTCACCTGGTGGCAGACACCATTTTTTGCAATTCGGTAGAGAAAGCTTGGTGTAGGGATTCGGTTGATCTGCTTAGGAATGGAGGGAGTGGATGGTAAAGAGGTGAGCTGATTTCCTGGCGCTGCTTCCTTGGCGGACGTGGCTATTGACGTAGGATATTGAGTGGTCACCGTCCAACAACAGGTCTTTTATCGCAAACTTACGGTGTTTCAACCATAAAGCAACTGTTCAGGTGCATGCAAATTCACCCTTCTTGTGGCCATACATATTCACAGGATTAACATTAACAATGTGCTGTTATTAACGATTGTATCGTAAAATAACGGCATTTTTCATTAAAAGACTGACTGTAACACAGTACCAGCTCTTCGTGCTGTAAAGTAACGGTTTCTTTTAGTGTGAACGAGCATTCCAACAGCCAGATATATTATTACATATTTTTCTTTCCTGTTCCTTAGAGAGAATATATTTGCAAACTTCCTTCAAATCCATTCTAATTTTACTCGGTCGGTTTCCTCGGAAAAAGTATGTCAGTAGCTTACACTTTCCTTCTAACGTTTTACCGAGCTCGTTTCCTACGAGAAAATACTCGAATAACTTTCTATCCTTTTTTTCTTTTATCGCCGATAATGGTTCTTAAGAGAAACTGTACAGCCTTTACAGCCTTTACACCATTTTCGGTTGCTATACTTATTTTCTGTAGATTAAAATCCTTTCTAAGCTTGCTACTTTGGCTGTTTCCACAGAAATAAAGAGTCGGCAGCCTTCATACCCTTTTATTGTGTGTGCAGTGTATCTTGAGTTCTGCAAGTATTTTGTGAGCGGTTACGTCTTCCTGGATGGGGGTGGCTTTAATCGATGGCCGCCATTGTTTTTGTAACCATCTTGGATATCAACAAGGCACTCTGCTACTGAAAACGTACAATCCATTATCTGTGTTCGTTCTGCGGAGAACTCAAGATAGGCCGCGGACACTATAGTCTTTTTTTCTGGTACCATTTTCCCCAATAGTCCCTTTTATCTTCTCGTTTTACCATTTACTTCCTTTAGGCTAAAACTTTCTTTTTTACTTTGCCCATTTCCTCAGAGATAATGTTTTGACAGCTTTCACATTTTCAGCTTTTTTCCATTAGGCTAAAATTGTACTACTTTGCTTGGTTCCTTGGAGATAATACGTTAGCAGCTTTCACAATCTTTTCACTGTTGCTATTTTCCCCAATATTCTCTTTCCTTTGTTCGTTTTACCATCTTACGTCCTTTACACTAAACCGTTCTTTGCTTACCTCTTCGCCTATTACCTCAGAGATAATGTGTTGGCAGCTTTCACAATCCTTTCTCTTTTTCCTGTTGCCATTTTACCCAACCTTCCCTTTTCTTTGCATGTTTTACCATCTTTCTTGCTTAAAGCTACAACTTTATTACTTTGCCTGTTTCCTTAGAGATAATTAGTCAGCAACTTTCACAACCTTTTTCTCTGTGCTGATTCCCTGTAGGCTAAATCTTTTGTTTCTTATTACTTCGCCCGACTGCACAGAATACAGAATGTATTGAGACCGTTTCTCCTGATGGTAGTTTCCACACTTTTCTTTGCCCATTTTAACATCTTATTGGCAACATTCTCCTTTCTTTCGTTATTTTCAGCATTGATAAATACTGGGATGTTTTCATAAAAAAGAAAAATGTTTGTTATATATAGCATATCAAAAACGAAAACTGGTAAAAGGGGCCGCCAAGTTACGAATGGTTCGGCCCTTCAAAGGAGTGATATCGACACACCAAAACATTCGCCAAGTTAATCGCACCGCTTAATAGTTCGAAGGTTAAATGAAAACTAAAACGTAGCTACTTTCGGTAGCAATGTTCAAGTTTTCATTTAACGTCCAAAGTATTATACGGTGTGATTAACTGTGCTAGCTATAGCTAGCTAGTAACTAGTAACACATTTACAACGTTATTTAGGGTCTGATTTTGCATTGAAAGCAGCTTAGCTGGCATTGCTACACGAGTTAATTTTTGTCAGGAGGGTCATTGTTCTTGATTTCAACACAATTTAAGCTTTTGTACCGCATTATTATTTTTCCCCAAGTACCTGAAATGTGCCCAAACTATGCTTCAAGATACAAGACACTGACGCTATGGCGTCACGCTACTATGGTTTACAACCTCGACGATTGAATTGATGTGATGTTTGTTGCCTAACTTGGCGCGACACACTAGCGTGTGTCTAGATCAGCTAAAGACTTGCAAGAGAAAATTAAAACGAAAACCACGCACAAGATACACTGTAGCAAAAGTAGTACGAACTTATTGCAGCAAAAAAAAAATTAAATTTAAGGCATATTAAAAGCATTTTTAGTTTTTATTCCCAATAATCTTTTTCTCTTTCCTTGTGTTGCTGCATCAGTTGAAAGACGTGTTAGACTTTGACTGTAGTTACTTGGACCCAGATTTTTCATAGGTTTAGATGAGTTTGGGATTATACACACACGCTAGAAAATGAGAACACCATTACTCTTGGGTCCCTCTTGTGATATTCGGATCACGACATGGCCTAGGTAAAAAATACTTGCTAAATATTTGCTAATGCAAATTATACGCCTAATTGCACAAATACAAGCCTAATTGCACAAACACAGGCCTAATCACACAAATACAAGCCTAATTGCACAGACACAGGCCTAATTACACAAATGCAGGTCTAATTACACAAACACAGGGCTAATTACACAGATACAGACGTAATTGCACACATACATACCTAATTACACAAATATAGGCCTTGTTACACAAATACAGGCCTAAGTGCACAAAAACAGGCCTAATTAAACAAATACAGGAATAATTACACAAATTGGGGCCTAAGTACACAAATACAGGCCTAATTGCACACATACAGGCCTAATTACACAAATGCAGGACTAATTAGGGCACGGGTAGCCACGAGCACGGGGGCGTCAGATTCGATAGGTCTTGGTCCCAGTCGCACATCTCTGGCTTTTTAAATACCCCGGTTAGATCCGGTCACGGGAAGTGTATATGTACGGGTTTTTCTCCGTTTGTTTCCCACCTGTTGCACAAGGGTTTCTTTTAGGCAAAAAACAACTGAAATGATGGTGGTAACTTCTACTTAACATCTGCCGCTTGGACCTAAAAAAAAGCTCTAAGGTTAATGGCCGACACTTTCTATTCTATTCTATTCTATTCTATACATGCCTAATTACACAAATACAGGCCTAATTACATAAATACACACCTAATAGCACAAATACAGCCTAACTGTACAAATACAGGCCTGACTGCACAAATACAGGCATAATTACACAAATACAGGCCTAACTGCACAAATACAAACCTAATTGCACAAATACAGACCTATAATTACACAAATACAGGCCTATTACAGAGATACAGGCCTAACTGCACAAATACAAATTTAATTGCACAAATACAGACCTAATTACACAAATACAGGCCTAATTACACAAATGCAGGCCTAATTACACAAATACAGGCTTAATTACACAGATACAAGCCTAATTACATGCGGTGCCATCTGTTAGAGTGGCAACATACTACTCCTGTGCTTCCCTTGCACGTGGGAAAAAAATAGTCTAGATATTAACTCTATCCATCCCCAATTTCAACTCTTGTTGAAATAAAAGAAAAACGAAACTTCATATTATTGAATGTTACTATTTATGTGGTGCTAACATAAATGCTGGATGTTAAAAGGGAAATCTCCAAATGTCTTTCATTTTCTGTTTACCGAATGGTGATGTTATCTATTCCCTGTGATATTTTATTTTTGTTTATTTTTTGTTAGTGACAACAAACAGCTTGTAGTCTAATTTCATAATTTTGGATACTTACATAACTTTTAGTTCAGATCTTGCATTTTTACATTTTTTTCATTAAAAGAAAATACAGTGTGAAGAAATAAACATCAATACATATGTATCGTGATGTATACCATGATGGTGTACTATCGCTTGGTGTATATGGCTCTTCCACTGCATCTATTTCCTACTAAACGTTTCTTCCCTCATTACTTCACCGGTTTCCAACTAAGAGAATGCATCCGTAATGCAACTGCTCCAGTTTCAGCTTCTTTTTTTTTTTCTTGTCCTACTTGGGCAGAGAGAATCCGTAAAGAGGCCAACCCCCTCCTTTGCTCTTTACTTAGTTCTTTTCGAAGAAGCACGAACTGCGTTCTTTGATGAAAAGGCGCCAGAGCAAATGAACTTAGGCTGATGGAAGTGACAGCCAACACCTTCACAACAACACCTTCCGAAGAGAGGAATGAATCGCCATTCCACCGCACTCGGTAACACCAAGAGACGCCCTGAATGCTAAACCCAACTGGTAGGCGTGTTGAAGGGGATGCCTTGGCAGGCCAAACATAAATTGAAAAGTTTGTTTCAATGTTCTTGCGCGAATAAACAGGGTATGCGAGAAAGTAAGAGATATCTCAAATAAAGCTTCGCACTTTGGAGGATTGGAGAACTCCAAAAAATGGGGGAGGCGGAAAGATCCCCTTCCGCCTCCCCCATTTTTTGGAGTTCTTCATATTAAATGACACAACAGAAAAAAGGTTTACAATGTATCAAAGTATGGTAATAAAATAGTTTATAAGGATGATGAAACACTTTAATTAAATGACTGTTTATGATTGGTAAAGACTTGGAATAATGATCGTGGAATAAAGGCTTGAATAATGGTCTTTGAAAAAAGACCAAAAACACGTTTAACGAGTCGGAAAGTATAACTGTACCGTAAATTGTGGATTAAACGTCCAGGGGGTTATGCAATTAATTTGGAAAAAATAGGGGTGGGCTTTAAATCAAGCATTATCAATTTTCTAACCTTTCTGGACACCTATTACAGAAAATTCGAAGGTTTTGAACGATCTCTGAAAGACCAATTTTTACATCCTTTTAATTGCTTGAAGAAGGGAGGAGGCTTAGGTGAGAGATGCCCAGGCCTTGTGCAGGTGCTAGGAGCTAAAGGAAGAGTTCACTATTACTACAGGGAGGGAGAAGGGGCAAGCAGTACTATCTTTATTCACATCATATAACTTTTAGGTAATTTTTCGTAGAAAAACGACAATTTGAGGGATGGGCTTTAACTCCACTATGTCATGATGTTGACTGTACAGCATTTTAGGGGCTGGGCTTTTGCTTCAACTGGGCTTTTAATACACGATTTACGGTATTTGTTTTCGTGGTAGATGAAGCCAGATTTCAGCCTGACCGAACTTTCATTATTGCTGTCTATAATTCTGCAAAAAGGTCTTCAACAAGACAGCTATGTTGGTAGAAGTATCCACATCGATAAATATGTGAAAACAACAGTGCTTTCTTATGGCATCTAAACTAATAAATAAACAAACACTATTGTGTGCGCGGCATATCTTGAATCCTGGTAGTATTTTACGAGCGACTACGTCTTCCTGGAGGCGGCGGCTTTAATCGACGGCCGCCATTGTTTTTGTAACCATCTTGGATATCAACAAGGCACTCTGCTGCCAAAAACGTACAATCCATTATTTGTGTTCATTCTGCGGCGAACTCAAGATAGGCCGCGCACATTTTAGTCAACATTTCATACGTAAAACTATATGAGAAACCGTGTAGGTTGGACCTTGAATAGATATGAAGTCACATTTATCATCGAGAATGCGATCCTAATGTGTGTTTCCCCTGTAACCACGGTTTATGTTGCGAACTCTTCCCGCATGTTTTATCTTCGGACTGTCGCTGACTTTTGTAGTGCAAATGGAGGAAGTTCAGAAGAGGGCTAAATTAGAACTTTTTCGCGCCAATTAAGAAACAACATTTAAGTTTTTTTTTTATTTATTCGCCTTAGTCGGTCATGGGATGTGATCCGGCGTCCACTTCGCTTGGGGCCCACCACTCTGTCCACTTGACTGTGCTTGCTCCCATCCCCCCTAATGTTTGGGGTCCTTGTAACGTTCACAATACGCACTGGGACCTAGTTATTTATCTTTATGCTTGGTGATAGGCTTTAAAAGTGGTCTGTTGACGCGAAACAGCCATAAATTAACTCCTTGGTTATTTTTCTTTCTAGTCCAGTAAATTTGTGTCATAACCCTTCACAAATTACAACAGAATGGTGTGGTTGTTCTTAATTGGGAAAAAAAAACAGTGCTGAATTCGAAATAAAGTTGTGCCTACTCTATCTGTTGCCGTTTTCCTGAAAACAGGCTTAATTTTCATATTCTAGTTTTAAAAATGCGTATATGGAAATATCCAGTTATCTCGAAAACGAACAATCGAGTCCGGAGGAAATTTGAGTGGACCTTGCACGGAGGGATGTAAAGGATGTGTACTTTAAAATAATGAAGGGTGCCAAGCTGAAAACCTTCAGCATTAAAGATGGCGGCCAAATTGGCGCCCAGTTTCTATTCAATGTTTGCCATTTTGGCCTATTATGCAAGAACCGTTAGCGACACTCGAACACGGTTCAGATAAAAATTGTTTGCAATAATGTAATCTACAAGGTAGGTCCCATACCTTTTGTCATTTATCTTATGATTTTTCGAAAAAAATAATCATTTTGGACCATTTTCGGCCATTTTGGCTAATTTAATGGCTACGTAGGCTACATATTAATCCTTTAATGCCCATGCCAAACTGGATGTATTTTTTTTAATGGTTAGGTCGGTCGCGGGATTCGATCCGTCATTCACTTGGTTTGCAGACTAGGACGCTGACCACTGGGCTGTTGCTGCTCGCATTACTCGGGGTCCCCGGGGACCCCTCACAAGGCTCGCGTTGCGCGTTGGGACTTAATTTTTGGCCGTTCAGTAGCCGTCCTTTTAAAGGGACGCCAGGCTATAAAGGGTTATTGTCGCTTGGAATGGGGAGGGGGAAAAGAGTTATTATTGTCGCGTGGAATGGGGAGGGGAAAAAGAGTTATTAAGGTCTCAATTTGCCAACTTAAAAACTTTCACCTGCTGTTGCGTCGTTTCTAATTCAGGTAGATAATACAATTTGTTTCATTCGAAAGGTGGCTACGTCTTCTTTGCATCAGGGGTAATTGAAAGGGTCTACCACTGTTAGGCCTTAATCCCCCCCCCCCCCCACTGTTAGGACAGAGCTACACTCGTCTTGTTAGGGGCTGGTATCACAGTTACCGTTCGATTTTTTCAACTTTCAGCTGCTGTTGTGACGTTTCTAATTTAGATGGATGACTCCAGTTATAGGTTCATTCGAAACATGGAAAAACGTGGAAGCCAGAGGCACATGCGATAGGATAACTATAATCTCATATTTCGATGCTAGTTGTGCTGTCACGCGATATCTTCATCAGACTACATAATAATATGAAAATATAAAACACGCACGCTTCGTTTTACAAAGACCCTCCCGACGCGCATTCGTATGGGACTGACATGGTGTCAAGATGGCATTAGAATCAAAAGTAACAAAGCTGCTATAATAAATGTTAAAACCGCCAACTAATAGTCAATGATGGCTAAGGTTCATTAAAAACAAATTCGTTAAAAAAAAACATAAAAAAGACAAGCTACTTACAGAAGCCATCGTCAGTTGGGAAAACAGAAGAGTGACTGATAGGTGATCGACGGCAGGAAACGTAAAGGTGATCTAGCCAGGCCCTGCTGAGAAAGGTGAGTCGAAAATGTGCTGGAGCATGCGACTGGAAACAATCAGACGGTTAGAGAATTTTGATGTGGAAAGGAGGGGGGGGGGGGGCAAAAAAGTAGACGGATAGACCAAATAGGGGAAAGGGGCGAGGGGAGAAGTGGTAGTGGGGGCGGGGTGTGTGGAAAGGGCAGAACAAGGGGTGGAGGTTATGTGGATGAAGATGGGATGGGTGTAACAGTTTGGCTTAGTGTGTCATGGTATGTGAAGTGGTAAAAATATGGTTGATAACCAGGTCATTTCTTTTAATAATTTCGAATGCTTCGAAGTTGTATTTTGCACGTTGATATTTCTCGCAAGCAGAATCTTGTAGTTATTATTAAAAAAAAAAAAGACACTCATGCTCGACGCATAAAACGTTAAAAACACTGGTACCTAATATTTCGGAGCATATGGTGGTTGGCTCCATTTTCACAGGTTAAAACATTAAAAAAAAACTCTCACACAACATGGCGACCTGGTAAGGTGGTTGTTGAGTGTGTGAGTTTTGTTTTTATGTTTTTAACCTTTGAAAATGGAGCCAACCACCATATTGCTCCGAAATATTAGGTACCAGTGTTTTTAACGTTTTATGCGTCGAGCTTGAGTGTCTTTTTTTTAACAATACAGAATCTTGTAGTCTTCAAACTTGGGTTTGTGTTCAGTTGCATTTTGTGGCGAAAGAGTGAGCTAGCGTCTTTGAGGCACTTGATTCAGAGCGATGCTTTGTATATCTTTGTTTCAGGTTGATGGTAGTCCCCACGTACCTGAAACAAACATTTACAAACAATTGCTCCAAATCAAGCGCCTCAAAGAAGCTAGCTCACTCTTTCACCACCAAAAAACAACTGGACACAAACTCAAGTTTGAAGACTACATTGTCAAGGTTCTGCATGTACAGAAATATCAACGAGCCAGATAAAACTTAGGCGCGTTCGAAATTTTTAAAGAAATTACCTGATTATCAACAGTCTTTTACCCTCTTCACAAGCCATGACACACTCGGCCAAACTTTTACACCATCCTCATCATCGTTCACATCATCACCTTCACCCTTTGTTCTGCCCTTTCCCCCACCGCTTTACCCCTCGCCCCACACCACTTTCCCCCTTTGGTTTCTCCTTCTACTTGCTTGTTCTCCCTCCTCTACTTTCTTCCTCCTTACCCACATCAAAATTATACCCATCCGATTGTTTCCAGCATCATGCCACAGCAGATTTTCGGCTTCTGTAAGTAGCTTGTCTCTTTTATGTTTTTTAAAACGAATTTATGCTTTTTAATGAACCTACAGCCGTCGTTGACAATAATCATAAAACACTGGAGAATCAGGTGAGTGTAACGACAATGATCTGGACCACTTCCGTAAAGGTCATCACAATGCCAACTCCCAGCGTAAGCACCGTACATCTCGGGTGTAAATCTGAATGTTGTAGGAAATTATTAAACACTGTCAACCCCCCAAAAAAACAGAACGAAATATCGACGTAGAAATGTCAGCGTTGTGTACAACATGCACTTCATGAATGGGGGGGGGGGAATTGAGGCTTAATGGCGCGTCGACAACTTGGTCATTAGCGCCAACCTCAGTCACAGTGCAGTGGTCCGGGTTGCCACTGCACCACACATTACAGAGATGTTATTCAAACCCCTAATCTAAATCTTGTCATACATCTGTACCTTCTGCAAAAATTGAAAAACACCGGACAGGAGGACAGACTTATCGCCCAACTGACGCGCAATGTCATGCGGAAGATGGAAACGACGACGAACACCATCAAGATGGCGACAATCAACAAGTAAGTGGCGGACCGTAAGTGGCCGCCGACACCAATAACATTCAGGAGGGGCAACCCCCCGCAAAAGGAAACAGTGAGTAAGTCGAGTGTGACCAATGCGCAAACGGGCCAACACCACCTCCTCACGGCGACTGCGGCGACACGCCGAGTGCCATTCCTCAACAGTGCCTTTAATAGCTCGTAATTTATTGCCGTCCTGTCCATCCCACGAGGCTTGCCAAAAAGCGTGTAACCTCAGACGCAGAGTTGGAAAAGCGTCCGAGGGAACAAGGCTGAGATCCCTTCCGAGAGGGCCAGAAAGGAAATGTCATGAATGGAAATGTCTTTGTAGGTCTTTTATCATTTCTTCATAGTGTTAGTGTATTAGTATACTTATAGTATCATCAGCAGACATATATAATAATGTCCCTATTGACACTATCCTGAATATCATTTACATGAATTAGAAAAAAATAGCGGTCCTAAGACTGTTTCTTGGGATCCACCAAAATTAATATTTTTATAGTCAACTACATTTATTTTAAATTTTAAATTATGCTTTCCTTGTGTAAATAGCTTGTAATATAATAGCTTATAATAATATTAAATTAAGGCTTTGTCCTTATGGCGAGCAGTGGAGCTTTGGCCTCTAATTTCAAAGATCGTGGGATCAGTTCACCACTCGGCCAGTCTCTTATTCAAGTCCAGAAGGCAAAAGAAACGAGGTTGTATCGCTATTTCTTTTAATACTGACCAAGCTGTTTGCCTTTCTCTGGCGCAAATTCACTTTAAAATAATCTGAAGTTTAAAACATTCCTAAAACGCAGCTTTAAATATCTTCAATTAAAACGATTGCTAAAATGCAGCTGAATTACTAAACGGGGGAGGAGGTGGAGGGTGAGGAAAGCGGGAAGATTTTCAATTTAACCACACTTCGTTTTTCTTTCCTTTCTTTTCCAACAAAAGTTAGAAATTCGATTGTTCGCTAACGACCCCACGGTAAAACTTAACCTCATTCCAAAGTACACACAATTAAAATCGATGAAAGAAAGAACGAAGGCACTCGTCGTTTAAAACAATCCCTAACGTTCGTTTGAATAAAAGCGAACTTAATCCCCTACCCGTTCGTGTTTTGTTTTGCCATTAACCGTAATGGCCAGGCTTTCAAGTGAAACTCCGAACGATTTAACCAAGAAAATGGGAGGCTGGGCGAAAGAGAATTTCTTGAGAAATTGAATTTGCACTCTATCAACAAGATTGATTAGCCTCCGCCCCCGCCCCCCACCCCACCTCCTCCAAATCAGATAACGCTAAATTTGCGTTCGGGGAATCAGATTCCGCGGTATCGGGTAATGAAAACAAATGCTTTGGGCCGCGGCCCCAACTTAACGAAGACTCCCCAAAGGTTTAGCATCCGTGAACTTAACTCACCCTACCACCTTAGTATAAGGGAGTTGCATGTATACACGTTGAACCTTAAGCTTTCGCATAAACGGCTGTAAATGAAATAGTTGTACATCACACGAATTACCCTAACGTGATTAAATCGTCGAAAATCTGCATCCGCAAGGCTGAAGGTAGAGCTACAGTCCTATAATTGAGCTAAAGAGCAAGTCGGAACATATATCGCATCCTAGCTCGGTTATAACGAATGTAGGACAGAAGCTCACTGGACAAAAGCTCACCAGTCATTAACTCACCAGCCACAAGCTCACTGGACAAAAGGTCATCAGTCATGAACTCACCAGCCAGAAGCTCACTGGACAAAAAGTCATCAGTCATTAACTCACCAGCCAGAAGCTCACTGGACAAAACGTCATCAGTCATTAACTCACCACCCAGAAGCTCACTGGACAAAAAGTCATCAGTTATTAACTCACCAGCCAGAAGCCCACTGGACAAAACTTTAACTCACCAGCCAGAAGCTCACTGGACAAAAGCTCACCAGTCATTAACTCACCAGCCAGAAGTTCACTGGACAAAAGGTCATCAGTCATCATAACCATGACCCATCTGCTCTGCTGTTGTGTTTTAATTTCTAAGTTGTTTGCCATGTTTAAACTTTCACTTGAAAAGGGTTCCGAGCTAGAAGCCGAAACGTCGTGATTTCGTCTTTTTCCTGCATTTGATGGCTACTCTGTTTATATTTTTCATCAGTCATTAGCTCACCAGCCAGAAGCTCACTGGACAAAACCTCACCTATTCAAAAAAGCTCACAGAACCACAAGCTCAGTCAAACAACAAAAAAATGTCTATATTCACTATTTTTAAATAATTTAAGTAAATTTTTTTTAAATATTCAGTGATCTTAAATATCTTGTAGTACGCCTCTTCCATCGTTTTCTATTGTTAGAACCGCCTGTCTTTTTCATGAAGACGTACAGTTTCAACAATAAAGAAGATTCTTACCGAACAGAAACCGACGTCTTACTTAAAAAAATCGACCTTTCTGACCGGCAAGAAGACATCAAAGGCTTAAACACCACCCGTTTGAAGTACGTTGCAAAAATCCTATTATTACGATGTTTTTGTTGCTAATGGGGCAAGTTTCTTACTTCCCTTAGTCGCTGAAGGGGCATTTCGAATTCGTACAAGAAAGCACTGAAACAAGCAGCTCTCATCATTATACGCACACTACCATTTAGTAGTATAGCAGGCTAAATCAAGTAATACAAGTTCAAAAATCACTATAAAAGAGCCATAGCACTGCAACGTTATCTACAGTACAAACGTGTAAAAGGAAATTGTTAGCTGCAATACGTTTTAGTTGTTATTAGTAATGTTTGTCGTGTAGTGAACAAGACATTTCTAACAAACCCAGCACTTTCTGTCATCAAGGATGTATTACAAACTTACCATTCGAAAAAAAAACCCTGCGACCCCCTCAGAACGGATGTTAACCGTCACCATTTGAACTTTGAAAAAAATTTCATAAAAATAGGTTTAGCTATTCTGAAATTATTTGATGTGCACGGACGGTTGGACGGCAGAGGTGTAATTGTGGGGGGTGATGGGGTTAATAAAGAACGACCCTGAAGGGACCATCAAGACTGGAGATTGATAGCAAAAAAAAAAGTCTCGTAGTTTTCGGGGACAAAACTGAGTACAAACCTGTGAAGGGGCCTCCATGAATCATGAAATCAGGAATGCAGATGAGGTAAATAGAAAAAAAAGTGAGCTATTGGCCCTTTCATTTTGAAAATAGGTGAGCTTTTGTTCCGTGAGCTTCTGGCTGGTGTGTTGACTTTTGTCCTGTGTGCTTCTGACTGGTGAGTTAACGACTGGTGAACTTTTGTCCAGTGAGCTTCTGATTAGTGAGTTAACGAGTAGTGAACTTTTGTCCAGTGAGCTTTTGACTGAGTTAACAACTGGTGAACCTTTGTCCAGTGAGCTTCTAACTGGTGAGTTAACGACTGGTGAACTTTTGTCCAGTGAGCTTCTGATTAGTGAGTTAACGAGTGGTGAACTTTTGTCCAGTGAGGTTCTACTGAGTTAACAACTGGTGAACCTTTGTCCAGTGAGCTTCTAACTGGTGAGTTAACGACTGGTGAACTTTTGTCCAGTGAGCTTCTGATTATTGAGTTAACGAGTGGTGAACTTTTATCCAGTGAGCTTCTGACTGAGTTAACAACTGGTGAACTTTTGTCCAGTGAGATTCTGATTAGTGAGTTAACGAGTGGTGAACTTTTGTCCAGTGAACTTCTGACTGAGTTAACGACTGGTGAACTTTTGTCCAGTGAGCTTCTGACTGTGAGTTAACGACTGGTGAACCTTTGTCCAGTGAGCTTCTGACTGGTGCGTTAACGACTGGAGAACTTTTATCCAGTGAGCTACTAACTGATGTGCTTTTGTCCAGCGAGCTTCTGACTGTGAGTTAACGACTGGTGAACCTTTGTCCAGTGAGCTTCTGACTGGTGAGTTAACGACTGGAGAACTTTTATCCAGTGAGCGACTGACTGATGTGCTTTTGTCCAGTGAGCTTCTGACTGTGAGTTAACGACTGGTGAACCTTTGTCCAGTGAGCTTCTAACTGGTGAGTTAACGACTGGTGAACTTTTGTCCAGTGAGCTTCTGACTGTGAGTTAACGACTGGTGAACCTTTGTCCAGTGAGCTTCTAACTGGTGAGTTAACGACTGGAGAACTTTTATCCAGTGAGCTACAGACTGATGTGCTTTTGTCCAGCGAGCTGCTGACTGGTGAGTTAACGACTGGTGAACTCCTGTCCAGTGAGCTTCTGTCCGGTTACCGTTAATTTTTGTGACCCCCCGACCCCCCCCCCCTTGACGGGAGCTAAAATATGTATGTCCAAAAAATTCATACCCCAACCAATTTTCTTCACCCGATTACAAATAATGAACAGTCCCCTAGCTCGACCATTGTACGTATGTGTGTATTGCTGGGCAAACTCTTTGTAACGCATAACCGAATGGACGGTGTATGACCGTTTTGCTGATTAATTTTACTTTCAGATTACGTGCCTCGCTCGTGGTACCGCGCTCGGTACGGCTAAACATATAACATCAGAAAGTGCAACTACTCACAAATTCATTTCAATTAGGAATGCATCTTTAACTCCTCCAACGTCACATTTTAAAGAACATAAATGATTCGGCGAAACGTGAATTCTCCTTTCGCCGAATTTTAATCAGACCTTAATTTTAGGCAAAATGGGAATCGGCGAAACGGGTACACACCGAATAGACTGCCCGTTTGGAGAGGAAGTAGGAAGTCATTTCTCTTTTCCAGAGACGGGCTAAAAAAACACTATCATATGGAGAGAGCGAAGAACGCAGGTTTAATCTCAGTTTGCCTTCGCCCATGTTGAAACAGGTGCCAACCGCTTATTTAATATTTATAAGCCGGGGCATTGTCCTCGTATATGGACCAACAGGACACGTCACAGTTTTTAGGCTCGGTTTTTATACAGTATTTCCACCATCAGACTTTCTAATTTTTTTTCTTTTTTTTTTGGGGGGGGGGGGTAAATATTTTACAATTTTTATTTGGCTATCTATTGGCACGGACGGTTTCTACTTCTAAAGCTTTTGATTTCAGAAAGTGATTGTGAGTAAATAACTGATAAGAGATTATAATTTAAGAGTGGGGTAGACACAAAGTGGTCTCTCTCTGGTCCGGTTTCAGTAGCTGTATAATAATAATATAATATATAGAGACGATGCTCGAGGCATCCACCCACCCAAATTCCCCGGCAGAAGATGTTAAGTCGAAGAAGTACCACCATTATTACAGTTGTTTTTTACCGCATGAGGGAGGAAACCGGAGTACCCGGAGGAAACCCTCGTGCAACGGGCGGGAAACAACCGGAGAAAAACCCGTACATATACACTTCCCATCGCCAGGATCGAACCCGGGTCTGTACGAAGCCAGAGACGTACACTGGGACCAAGACGCCTATCGAATCTGACGCTCCAGTGCTTGCAGCTACCCGTGCACCCGTAGCCACATCGTTCGCTTCTCTCACTCCATTGGCGTCGATCCATGCTACATGCAATTTCATTGATTCCAAGAGCATTACAAAATCGCTGTACTGATTATATCGACGCAAACTAATTGCAACTATTGCTCACAGTTCGTCCATCACATTCCTCAGCACGCCTGCATTTCATCGACATCATTAAAAACATACGATTTGTTTGTTTGTTTGTTCACACGTTTGTTCGTCTACTCCTCCAGAAGTAGAACCCTACGAAGGCGAGAGTAACTAAAAAATTACGACAGAAGCGAAGAAACTGACTGAAAAAGGTTTAGTTAACGTCGAAATTGCTCACTTTGCTCGCTAAATCCACGAACTTCCATGTTTCAAAAACGGAGTGTTTACAACCTTTTAAACCCTACAGGTGTTCCTTTTTCCGCGCATCAGTCACTTGAAGAAAAACCAACCCAGATTCGAACCGACCACCCAGATCACTTGCATAGCGCCTTAATCTCTCCGTTGCACTCCGATGAAACGTATAAGTGCATAAAGGTGGCTTACCGAACTACGTTGTTTCTAGTGTACGATTTTCGCTTTTGGCTAATTTCCAATTTTCCTTAATATTATTTCCTGCGATTTACAACCTTTTAAACCCCTACAGGTGTTCCTTTTTCTGCGCATCAGTCACTTGAAGAAAAACCAATTTTAAGTTTTATGTGTAGTGTGGTGCAAAATATGTCGTCCTTTATAAGTTTTTTCTTTTCGGCAAGCAAGTTTATTTCTATCATATCTAAAATCAAAACTGGTAAAAGGGACCGCCAAGTTACGAATGGTTCGGCCCTTCAAAGCAGTGATATCAACACATCAAAACATTCGCCAAGTTAATCGCACCACTTTACTTTCGGTAGCAATGTTCAAATTTTCATTTAACGTCCAACGTATTATTCGGCGCGGTTAAGTTGACGAATGTTTTGGTGTGTTGATATCACTCTTTTGAAGGGCCTAATCATTCGGAACTTGGCGGCCCCTTTTACCAGTTTGGTTTTTGATATGATAGAAATAAACTTGCTTGCCAAAAAGAAAAAACTTATAAAGGACGACATATTTTGCACCACACTACACATAAAACTTAAAATTGGTTTTTCTTCAAGTGACTGATGCGCGGAAAAAGGAACACCTGTAGGGTTTAAAAGGTTGTAAATAGACATAAATCGCAGGAAATAATATTAAGGAAAATTGGAAATTAGCCAAAAGCGAAAATCGTACACTAGAAACAACGTAGTTCAGTAAGCCACCTTTATGCTCTTATACGTTTCATCGGAGTGCAACGGAGAGATTAAGGCGCTATGCAAGTGATCTGGGTGGCCGGTTCGAATTTGGGTCATGCCACTCTGATTTAACGTAAGTGCATAAAGTTGACCTACGTTATTTCTCCTCAGCAAGCCTGCTCATGACGTCATAGTTTTATCAGGAAAGGTTTGTTCAGGCATAATAAACTTTGCATGAACAAACGGTGACGTCATGAACAAACACGAGGTTAAAAAAAAACTTTGACGTTATTTTGACGTTACTGTTTTTCGCGTATTTGAGGGTCATAAAATTAAGTTACAGCGACAAAAATAGGCCTAACGGTTGCGCAATTTAATTCGCTTTCATTTTGTCCTACTCCCCGTCTTTGTAGGTGCATTGGTTCAAGAGTAGAGGTATACCACACAAACGCACACGTAAACACGCACATCATACGTTTTTAATGATTTTAGATGAAATATGCGTAGACTAAAACGAATGAAAAGGCGATACGGCGCATTTACTACGCGTCTAAAAAGATCTCTTACTGAAGAGATGACTTAAAAGAAGAAAGACTAATAGAGAATACAGAAACGTGGTCTTAAAATATAATATGAACCACACAAATCAATATAACTAAGATCATAATATTTGTTTGTGTGTGTGTCACCAGATCACCGAGATTCCCACTACTGTAATTATTTCTTTGTTTGTGCGTCCAGACGGAATGTCTGCCAAACGGAATTGTCAGTTCTGTATAAGTAATGATTCAAACTGTGTTTTCAACGGAGGCATAGTACGGGTGACGTCATATGTTTTTCCAGCCACAATATTTTCATGCAAACGGGATCTAGGCCTCTATGTCTCTTAACCCTGAATCTAACTAAATCCAATGAAAGTTGGCCTACTGCTAACGGGAAATCACAGTATTTTCATGAAAACGGGAAAGCACTACTCTATAAAACCGGCCATAAACGGGGGGGCCTTCCCTAGTATCTTTCATTGGTCTACCCAACTAAAAAGGTTTTTACAACTCAAACAGTAACCAGACCAAAACTGATTCATGCTAATTAATTTGATATTATATTCGCGCGTTGTGCTTTCAGGGATATAATTACTAAATAATTAGCATTCCTTAATTTTAAAGTTCAGTTGCATGTTTCGTGCGAAAACCGTAGTCATAAGACCGACAAAAGCTTTGGGCTAATATTACTACTGCTTATTGAAATTTTTTTTCTAGGCAAAAGTGAAAGCAGGATGGAAGCTCATAATGTGAAACTTATTTTTCTTCTGATGGCAAAGGAAAGAAAGTAATTAAAAAAATCTACTGACTTCCATCAAAAGGAAAATAGGTAAAATTTGTTTAAAAGTTTTGAGGGGAGGGGGAGGGAAATCCTATTTTTAATGGATATAAGTACAACGGCCTGCGATTCCGTTACAAAATGGTACAGAATCGTCTTGGCAACGGAACGCAGATGGTTATTTTTCGGCGTTTGGAGAATAAAGTCAGGCCAAAATAGGAGATATCACATGTCCATCACTGAAATTACCAAATATTAACCACTGAAAAAATATTAACAATAACGCATAAATTAATTTTAAAATTTGGGTTTAACTGTATAGGCAAATTAATGTTTACACCCTTCCCCCACGTGGAATCATCCTTATTTTCCCCCCTCCCCTGATAACACATGTTAACGGAAGAGCATCTTCCTTCCTTTAAATATTCCTGTGCGGGTCTTGTTTTCAATAATTATTTCTCCCAACTTCATTTAAAAGCAAGCGAAGAATGAAATCTATTGGTGAAAACAATGGCCTTAATTAAGGGGAACGACTTGGGTCTCATCATTTGAGCAGTGAATGAACGTTAGAATTGGTTGGCTTGATTTGTCGACTTGAGTTGAGGCGCCCAACCTTTGGAAATGGGGCTTTGTTTCGAGTATTGATCAAACGAACCAAGCGTTTGTAGACGTGCCAGTTTTTCAAAAAGGGGTGTGTGTTTGGGCGTGGATGCTAAAAAGGAACAAAGACAATTTCGACCAATATGCAAATTTTGGTGAGAGCTCACTCAAAGGCAATTCCTTGCAAACATTCTGGGAGTGACGAATTATTTTAAGCACGTTTACGGACGTTTCAGAATCGGCTTCTAAACTAGCTGTTTCCTTTTTTTAAACTATATTTGTAGGTTTTGTTAGTTTGAGTTTGAGTGTACAAACAACCGATCTGCCCGGCACTTTCATGTCCTCCATCCCCACTACTAATTTCTTGGTAATGCTTTCGCTGTCGTTTTCCTAGGCTCTGCGATAAGAATATCTAGGCGAACTAGCCTAATGGTACAGATTAAATAAATTACTTTATTGTGACCCATGATCGAAGAAATTCCACGAAAGGTGAGTGACCCTGATAGCGAAATTTACCCAAAATTCGTTTTTATCCTAGACTCGGACATACTGACCGGGATAGACACACAGAGACCCACGGAGCCATGTGACCCAATGATGTGGAATGACTCACAGACTTAATGATTCGCACTTGACCCACTGAAACAGGGTATCCTCTGATAAATAAATAAACCCATCCCCCCCCCCAAAAAAAAAATTTCCATTAATTTAAAATTCTTAGATTGCAAATCCTACCTAGGACGGAAAATAAACACGTTACTGTACTATTATTGTGTTTCATTTCCCACTTAATTTTTGTAACTGCGCTATTACCCTGAATTTATCCATTTCCGGGTATCTCAGATACAGGACACGTTAAGATATTCCTAACCTCCTTGTCCCTCCTCACCCTTTTGACGGGTTTCCTTCAAATTGTACACTTCTTGATTTATTTGATTCGATCAACAAAGGGTTAGCACCTCTAACAGCCGTTAGAATATTCGTGTAAAACGTCTTCTAAATACAACCGTTCAGCTTTAGTTCCGATTTTGTCCAATGCGTGGCGGGGTTTTTTGTAACTTCCCAGACTTTAGAGCGATCTCGATCTGGCGCCATATCACGGGAGAATACAAAAGCCGCCATCTGAGACCCAAGCAGCTAAAGGGGCGTTCGGCAAACGAAAGCCGTCACGTAAACTGTCGGAAGAAGAAGAAGAAAATATAAGAAAAGAAAACGAAAGGAGAAGGAAGAAAGTTAGATTCCCAGGAGGCTCGTGCGAATCTGCATGTCGAAATGGAAACCAGCAGTGGGGACCTTCAGCCCAACAGGCAACAGCAGTTCGCTTCAGTTTCTCGTCTCTCAGAGTAGGTGTCCAAGTTATTGGCAACAAGAACGAACAGACGACGACTTTGCCACGTTCGTTTCTTCTTGCTTTTTTTTTTCTTTTTTCTTAAATTTTCTTTCTCCACGTCTTCATTACAACGTTTCGGCTAACAAAATTCTTTTCGTCGATTTCGCTTGCAACGTACCAGAAGAAGCCCTGAAAAGCCAACTTCCGTGATGGGCCAGTTTGGGAGATGAATTCTTGTATATCTCAATTAATAATTCTAAATACACACACAAAAAAAGTATTAATTAAATAAATAAACAACTAATAATAAAAAAAAACGTATTATAATCCATTGTATAAGGAATAGTTATTGGTTAAAATCGAGCGGTTATCGATTTTAAACAATAAATTATTTAAATCACGGTTGGGACGTCAAGCTAATTCTTATTTAATTAAAACGTTTTGTGTTTGTGAAAATTGCTTCAAGAAATACGGTAATACCTTATGTCAAATCAGTGAAGGTAATTCCATTTTAATTTGTGGAGGGGAGTGGGTGTTGGACGATTCCTTTGGCAGGTAGGCAGACTGTAGGCTACGCTCAAGTTTCTGGAAGGTGGGTGGGAGTTAGCCGACGCGTCGTTTCGCAAAGTTTAGCTTGTAAGCTAGCTCGCTCGCTCTGTTCGGAAAGAATAAACTTCGATATGTGACGAAGCAGGGATAGAAGGACATTGTGCCGACATTCTCGCAAGGTAAGTAATTCTTTTTGTTCGTTTGTAGTTTGAGAACTGTTTCAAATCACCAGTAATACCCTAATAGGTGAATCGGTAGGAATGAAGGTCATTCCATTTTAGGTTGTGGAGGGGGGGGGGGGAGAGAAGAGTTAGACGGAGGGAATAAACTTGGAATTGGCCAGCTAGACATGTGAGCGTTAGCAGGTAAAGGATTTCATTTGGGATATCCCGGCAAGTTAAGTAATTCCTTTTGTACGTTTTCATAGCGTTACGGTTTTAACGCTGTATAATTTTGGTTGTGGTGTGTGCGTTCCCATCGCGTGATCCGGAAGTGTCAAAAGTGTTGAGTTATCGACAAAAGTGTGGATTATCGGTAAAAGTGTGGGTTATCAAGTTACCCCACACTTTTACCGA
>JAHWFP010164392.1:42750-59893 GCA_023313725.1 Lithobius niger | reverse complement strand
TATTTACCAATGTGCTTACCACCTAGTTCATAATGGGGAGAAAAAAACACCAATGCATGTTGCAAATGCACAAGTAATCCATGAAACCTGTCGCTCTAAAGCTTTAATACGCACATTCAACCAGTTAGGACTTTGTGAAAGCTATGATGAAGTCAAACGTTAAGATTACGCCCTGCAAAAAGGACCATTACCCAAGCAGAAGGTCATCGTGTGCCTATACCACCATCAATTGTAAGAGGACTGCCCATACGCTGCTATGGATAACTTCGATAAGGAGGAAGCAACTTTCTCTGGGATTGGGGATAGTCACAATACAATCCTTGTGCTATTCCAAGACAATAACAGATCTAACCCTTGCATCAACTTGTCTGATGTACCACAGACAATGCTAAGTTCATTTGGCATAGACAATCGTCAAAGATCACTTCAAAAGCTAACAAGTGGACAGAATCTTGTATCATGTATGCATCATAACAAACGAGGGAAAATAGCAGAAGACTTTATTCCCCTTGACGACATTGACCAAGTGGCTCTTACAAAGGACACTGTAACGAAGGACATGATATGGATTCTAAGTCGTTGTTTGGTCGAAAGAGTTGTTGCTGACATAGGACTGTCTGACCAATCTAATGTTCCATCTTGGAGTTCATTCAACAGCCTGAATGAGCAGAATTCAAATCGGTATACTTTAACTGCTTTTACACCAATTGTGCCTTATCCTGCTACTTCATATGATACAATCTACACTGTCATGTTGAACTTTCAGCATGCAATGCAGCAGGTTCAGCAAAGCCAGGGATCTCTTTGGTCTGACGAAGGCGTGTACCACATTGCAAAAGAAATTCAACTACTTTTTAAATTTAATATGTCTGAATATTATCACTGTCAACGCCGTTTACCGGTTTTTGCATTCAACTACTTTTTCCTGGAAAGTTCGATAAAATCTTCCTTGGCCTAGGAAGTTTTCACACAGCCAAAATTGTGATTGCTTGCATTGGTCTTTATCTGCAACAAAGTGGTGCTCAAGAAATTCTGGTGAAAACAGAAACAATGGGTCCGGAAAATAGCAGAAAGTGCCTTGCATGGAAACCATTACTCGCGTGGAGTACGTGCCCTTTATCTTCTTTATGAAGTCATGCAGACTCTTCGAATTAAGACTTTCATGAAAGGCCTTTCTGAAGACCATACAGGCCTGATCACAGCCATAAAAAACCTTCGGAACTCCTGTTACACCAAAGAAGAAATTATGGCAAAGACCTCAACTAATGAGGGAATAAATCATCTGCTAGCTTTTCGAGAATCCCTAAATGCATTCTCGCACAAAGGTATTGAAAGTAGCAAACTATTTTGCTACTGGGACACATTTGTCACAACAATATTCCCAATTCTGAGTGATTTAATACGAGCTGACAGAGAAAGTAACTGGGATTTGCACGTAAATGCATTCAGAAGAGCACTACCATTGTTTTTTGCCCTAGGTAGGATTAATTACACTCGTTGGGGCACAGTATACTACCAAGACTGTCTACACCTTGTAAACTCTCATCCAATGGTTTATGCGGAGTTCAAGAAGGGTAACTTCACAGTGAGACACAGCAACCATAAATTTAGCTCCGTTGCAATTGATCAGGCACTAGAGCAACATTACAACTAGCCAACGAAAGGCCAAGGTGGGATTATGGGATTATGGGATTATAACCCGCAGGAAGGAGGCTGTTGCCCTTCATGACCTCATCAAACACGAAAAGGCAGCTATTTCTAAGTTTCAGCGTGAGCTCTGTGACATAGTAGATGATGATGAATACTCACTTCATCAAGAGTTTTCAATTTCACGGACTGAACAGGATGAAGAGTGTGAAACGTATGGTTGAGTTTGTAGAGGACCATAGAAATCCATTCGAAACTTCACAGGGGAAAAAACTATGTAACATAACAAGTGGAAAAGAACTTCAAGACAATGACGATATGCTTGACATCATAAGCAAGGGAGAAGCTGCCTACAATATGTTCTTAAAAGAACGGTTCCTCGACAAAGAAAAGAGAAGTATGGATACTGTATCGAAAGGCAAAGTGAGAAAAAAAAGCTACAAAGAAAGTGACTGTGGAGAAAGACACATCTGAAGCTGTCAGATTCATCGACATCGCCAGAAGTCGTGGTTACAGCATTGACAGCCTTCTGGAGTAGGCTACGAGCTAACTTCGACGTCACGCTATCTAACAAAAGACAACTTCTTGCGCAAGACTTATAGATCAATGCTCGTTAGAGAATTGGAGAAGTGCTTACCAGACGTGTCACCTGCCCAACCTCCACCTACCACTTTGCCGTCAGCAATTCTGTTTGATTTTATGGCCTATGCAAGGAAAGTTCACGACAGACAGTCTGTCCTTGCAGAGTGGCTGACATACCATGCTGTCCGTTTTGTAAGTGTGCAATGAGTAGTCATTGGAGAAACCCTCCCAATCACGTCGGCAACCACTGACTGTTCATCAAAAGTAGCTGGAATTTATTGTATATCTGCAAATATCTAATACAATGACCAGTAAATACATAGATGGTGTTCTATTTAACGATTATTATTTGATTAAAATTGTATTTCAAAGCCCTATTTTCGTTTTATTAAAAAAAATAGTCGTTAAAGTTGAAAATTTTTCATTAGAATGCTTATGGAACCTAAACGGTCACTCCAATCAAAAAACTGGATAGGACCAAAATAATTCAACATTTAAAAAGCAACATTTTTTATCTCTGGACTTTTTTCCTCAGATGCTTAGTTTTCATGATTTTAGCGATTTTTGAGAAGCTATTTCAAAGCCGCCATTTTCCAAGATGGCGGCCAAAGGGACCACATTTGGATCATGTGACCAACGTTTTTTACACCCCTAATGTACCTAAACAAGGTCACGAAGAGAAATTTCGGGGACATCAATGTGCACACAGCATGTATGGTGGCTCCTAGACTATGTAGCTGGCGTTGACTATCGACCTTGGCCTGAAGCCGAGAGGGGTGGTTTTCAGTTTCTATCCAGTCAATCTTGATTGGAACAGACGAAATTCAATCCTTGCTTTAAGGTCAGCAAAGTTGCTGTTTGTCAGTTGCTGTTAGCTGGTAGTCCTTGTAGCCTTTTCTTTAACAATCAGATTTGTTACTACCATACTGTGTGACTGTCGGCTGCTTTCAGTTCCAACTTCAGCTCCACTACTACCCCTGACTACAGAATACTTTAATTTTCTTTTGTCTAATTATTCTGATCTTCTCCACTGCTCGACCTAGTGGCAAACTTTTCTAGCTTGTGGCGGGTTCTGGGATCTTGTATATGATTGCGTACTCATTTTTTTTTTTTGGGGGGGGGGAGGGTAGTCGGGGGAAAGCATGTTACCCAAACTGATTTTTAACTTGCTATGCTGGTTATATGAAAGTGTTATAATTCTCCTAACATTAAGCAGCATGAATGGCCCAATGAACATCTCTTCTTCACTGTCTGTGTTTTTTTCATCATTATCCGTTCAGTAGTAAACACGATTGATTGCCACACTAATGTGTTCACTGATTATTGCCGCAATTGCAAATCTGGCAGCATTTGCTGCAAGCCGTATCGAGCTTTGATATCTTGTTTCTCGTCTTGTTTCTGCGGTTCAGAAAGCAGTTGTTACGTATCTCACGCAACAATGTTGTAGCAGTTCCCTCCCTTGAAGTGAATTAAATTCATTTTTACATTGTACATATTTGGGAAGTCTTCTAACCATGCAAGGACACGCATCAAAGACTTGATCGCTTCAGAAAATACTTAAATTTTAAACTGTAACGTTTAACAAGCTTTAGCTTTTCTCTTTTATTTTGAGAGTGGCCCTCTTAAAATAATTTACTAGTAATAGGATAACATCTCCCTTCTTACCCATTGTAACAAGTTTCTAAGCTTCTTGTAAATGATATGACTTACACATGGCCACGCAATAGTAAGGCATCCCCTATTGTCTCCGTCACACTACACTTGGAGATATTGTGGGGTAGTTTTAACTCAACCTTAAACTGTACAAACGAATGCTCATGTGCTTCAAGCTTATCCACGCTCTTGGCTTTTTCCGTTTCGAAGCTGCACCAAGCTGCTAGTCATATCTTACAAAACAAAAACCATTAATTTAAACCTAATTCTTAACGAAGCAATGATTTATTCTTTATTTTCTAATTCTTAAAGTGACCGCGGCCTATCTTAAGTTCGCCCAGAACGAACACAGGTAATCGATTGTATGTTTTTGGTAGCAGAGTGCCTTGTTGATATCCAAGATGGCTACAAAAACAATGGCGGCCGTCGATTAAAGCCGCCCCATCCAGGAAGACGTAGCCGTTCATGAAGTAACTGCAGGACTCAGATACGCTGCTCACACAATAACTCTTAATCATAGTAATATAAAGCAAGATTGCTTTGGATAAAATCAACACTGTTCAGTGAAATTCATCTTTTTGTATTGTTTATGGCAGACTAATTAGTTCTGTTGTTGGATATGTTCATTCGAGCAACATAAAAGTCTATGTAAAAAGTGAAATGTCATTTATTCGTAGGGGTCAAGAAATTCCTAGAGTCAAGTACACTCCAGATGAAATAGAAACCTGGTAGGAATTCGCACGTCATTGCAGCATGAAAAAGTAACCTTAACCGTGAAGTGTGTAATGCTTATTGATACAACTAACTATATTGTTGCTGTTTCTAGGGGTGTGGTATATAGACAGCTGATGGATTTATTTCCAACGCATGCTTGCAAACAACATATCAGAGCATTTCGACTCTTAGAACGTGAATGCGGCTACAGAGCTGACAACATTCCTCAATTAGAAGATATCTCGATCTTTTTGAAAAGTAAGTATTCTAAAATGTTACTGGACTAGTCAGTCTTTCCTGTCTTGTAGAAATTGAAGAAAATTCTTTCAGGGGCAAAACAGTATTTTTGTTAGAAGCATTTTAGCTTCCAATATGGAAGCATTCAATTCAATTCGGTAAAGAGGGATATTCCTTATCTCACAATGTAATGTTGCTTGTTTATAGCTATAATAACGAATTTTTAACGAAATATTGGTTGTAGTGTGTGTGTCCCATGTGTTGCGTATGTTCAACGTGATTGAACAACTCGCTCTCAGTTTTAAACGACTCTGAAATGTCATCACGGTGCGGAGTTTAACGCAGTCGATTGTTGTTATCGTTGTTGTTGTGTTTACTTAATAGAGCCGAACCCAAACTGAGTTTTCTGTCCCGATTAGACGACGAGAGGAACAATTTAACTGAAGTAATCCAAGCGAAAAATTCAGGGCACATTTAACAACAAGAGTTCAATAACCTCTGGGTTCAATACATTATTCCTTCGTCATGCTCCTGGCTGATAAGGACGCCGCACCTAGACGCCACATATCATTTAAAAAATACCATGAAACCATGAAACAGAGAGAGACAAAATACAACCAACGAATCCCATTACCTTAACACGTTAATTGCCCGTTACCCATAAAACAATAATGCAAAAAACGGCTGTATAAGACCATACGTTAAGTAATTATATTAAGAAGTAGCAGTTGCTGTAAGAAAAGGTTGAATTGACCCACTCATATTAAAGCGAAAACATTGATGCTTATCCCCACGACAGTTCAATTTTTATTTACAAGGTTGTTATTTGTTTGGAACATTTCATAATTTGCTGTTGCTGTTTCATTACCAACCCTTTGCTACTGGATTAGCCCAAGTCTCACTTATGTTTCATCTAAACACATACATCACAAAATACAAAAATAAAAACTAAGCTGAGTCTGTGCTTGATTGTTTGAGATAAGCGTATAGTTTCAATGCAAAAAGTTAAAAAATCTCCGCGTCACACTTTTTTTTTAGGAAGGGGCCCTCAGCAGGGGCTTATCGAAAACAAAATATTGGGAAAGGTGAGGGTCTGTCAAAACAAAACAATTCTGACCTGATCCCCCATTTTATCTGAAATACTGAATGCTTTTTTCCAGATAGTTTCGTCCCGAACCCTAATTTTTCCGACTGAGGCTCATTTTTCCGATTCTAGACATTTGGTTACACCCCTCCCCATAATTTTGGCGTGGCCCTCTGGCACCCGTTGCACTTTAGCCCACAAAAATTTAACTACGACAGGAAGGACTTGAGGTCACATCAATGGAGCCTATAGTTGTTACTGTGAGAGTTGTGAAATCATTTTTTTTTTCAGCAGCATTTAAAAATATTCCCAAAAAATGGTGTAGAAAACAGTTGAGAACGTTTGGTGTGAGAAAGAGAATTGTAAGAGTGTTATTTTACTTTTCTTTTTTTTATGGAGGGGGACCTCAAAAGTAGTGTTTTTCGGTTCGGGGGGGGGGGCCCCCCCGGCTAAAATGCTGCCCCAATGCCAGTCTCCCCAGTAAAGTGATTCTAGCGTCGTCCCAGCTCTCCGCCCCAACTAACCTTCGCAGTTGAAAACGACGTTAGTTCGACTACTTCTCTTTACCGTTTACTTTACCACGTCATAAAAGTATTGCTAAAACCTAATAAATTTGCACCATTATTGTTGATTATAAGCAGTTATTATATGACAAGTTGTTATTGTGTGTTTGCCTTTACAAATTGCTTTTAATCGTCACTGAAAAATGGCCTGATGAACTGAAAATTCAAATTCTTAGGCCGATTTACAAAAAAAGGTACAAAGATAAATTTAGACAATTACCGACCTATTGCACTTCTTTCTAACATTAATAAAATTATTGAAAATTTTTTCTTACAAAATATTTTGAACTTTTTGAACAAACACAATATTATTACAAGTAAGCAATATGGTTTTAAACAAAAGCGAAGCACTGAAGATGCATTAAAACACATTAACGAATTAATTTCTTCTTCCCTTAACAACGGCAAGTACATTAAAGCAGTGCTGATTGACTTACAGAAGGCTTTTGATACCATTGATCATCAAAAACTTTTAAATAAATGTCAAAATTATGGGCTTAGGGGTAAATGTTTTAACATCCTCAAGAGTTACCTGAATAACAGAAAGGCATGTACCACAATTTGTAACAATACCAGTGATCCAAGTGATGTTTGCTTCGGAGTACCTCAAGGCTCTGTCCTAGGACCTCTTTTATTCAGCATTTACATAAACGATATCACGAACTGCATAAAAACATGCGAAATAATACTTTTTGCTGATGATATTGTTTTGCTGTCCATCCAGTCCGATAAACTAATTATGGAATCTAACCTAAAAGAAGATTTTGATAATTTAAACTATTGGTTTTTGACTAACGATTTATTCATAAATGAAGACAAAACCTGTTCAATTGATATAAGTTCTACACACCGAAAATATTCAAGTAACGATTTATATATTCATACAGAAAACTGTCTAAATTATTCAAACTGTACTTTAACCTGTACCAAGGTGAAGCAAGTTACTGAAAGTAAGTATCTTGGACTTGGGGTCGACAATTTTTGGAAACATGTTCATTACATTAATCTTCTGATCACTAAACTTAGAAAAATGATTCCTTTCTTCTATAAAATTAAATCGCTATTGAATAATAAGAACAAACGAATTGTCTTTCATGCATTGGTCACCAGTCATCTTAGATATGGTATTGAAGTGTATGGTTTTGCTTCTTCAACCCTTATTGATGGGCTACAAAAGGTACAAAATAAAATTTTAAAAGTTCTTTTCAGAAAACATAACCACTACAAATCTACTAAAGAATTATACAAGGAGCACAGAATTTTAAATGTAACTAAATTGAGAAACTTTATTATTATACATAAAAATTACTTTTGCAACGATTTAAAAATTAAAGATGAATTTAAAATGGGTTTCCTTCGCGATAAAACATTAAGGTTCCATATTCCACTAATAAAAATAATTATGGCTCAAAAACTAAAGATCATTATATTCCAACAATTTTCAATTTAATTCCATCAAAATTACTAGATTTAACTCAGTACACTTCAATCAAACACAAAATAAAAGAATGGCTAATTAACAACTAAGGTATAGTTTTATTTTTTAATTACTGTTTTTTTTTCTGTGTCTGTGATTATTATTATTTTTATATTTTTAACCATACTGTGTGATTTAATTTTGTTGTATAGATTTTTCTTTATCTTGATTGTGAAATTGTCTAAATGTGTAGCCAAACAAGGACTTTTATAGACCTTCGGCAACACTCTTTGAATAAAGGTTATTATTATTATTATTACTTATTCAGTGTGATTTTAAATCAAGGAAACAGAGCCATTTATTTACTTTTCTTGAACTCGACATTAAGTTAAGTGTGGAAATTGAAGATAGGCTACCAAGTGTAGCCGTTCTTGTTAGTGTAAACGAGTGCGAAAGTAAATGAAGTCGACAGTCAGCATTAAAGGCTGGCTGTTTCAGAATACAAGATAACATCAATTTTCGAAAGAAAAAACAACTGTTCTGACTGGCAACTCGAACCCACGCAACTTCGTTGAGATAACAACACTCCTGATCACAGGCTCCAGCCGGGCTACCAATATGCTCAACTTGTCTCAGTGGTGAACGTATCTTCAAAACATCGGTTAATGTTGGCTACTTAGTTTAACATTTAAACTTCCCATTTAGTGTCCACATTAATTTGCGGTGTGCAGAGAAGAATCGACTTTCTTTGTCTCCTTATGTGTACGTTTATGGTCTTTAAGTCACACTGAGAAATGTTGATGAGCTTATAAGCTCAGCTGGTGTCTGGTCCGAACCAGCAGTACAGTTGATAGAACACCACCAAGCATACGGAAGGTCATGGGGTCGAATCCCATTCCGGGCAGTTATCTTTCTTTTTCTCTGATTAGTGTAGTTGGTATTTCCCAGGCTAGTGTTCGTTTAGCCCTTTACTTTGTCGTTTGTTGTTTATCACGACTTAGGTGTGTGTTGGGAGGTTTTCCACATAGTTTGCGTCACTGTACCAAAATTTATCTTAATTTAACGAAAAAAAGCCTTTGATTTACATATTATTTACGTTAGCGGACCACGGTCTTGTACATTAAATAGCTGCAAATCAAACAAGAGCAAATTGGAGCGGAATAGCACAACAGCGAAACATCGTACACTAAAAATAGTTAAGATTCGGTAAGCCTTTCATATGAACTTTAAATCCATAGTTTTATGTCATAATAATGGTTTAACGAAACTGCTATTTTTAATGCGTGATTTCGCCGTTCTATCATGTATTCCTTAACCCATGTGAATGTCAAGCTTCAGAAAGATTTCAGATTCACATCAATACTGGTTTATCACGGTGGAGGGGGAGGGGGGCACTGCACACACCCGAAAGTAAAAGTTAAATCTGGTAAACGTAGACAAATGAGGCACTTATTGCAATTTTAAAAATATCTGAAAGTTGGTTTTTTAAACGCATCAAAAGCATAAAATTGCTTAAAATGAAGTTATTTACACAGCTTCGAGGAATCCAACAGCAAAACAGTTGGACGCCATTTTGAACTCCTGACAAAAAATAGCAAACTGTGGGAGAGCAAAACCAAAATTAGACTGAACAAAAGACTGGGGAAAGGGTTGGGGAACTTTGGCGTTAAGTTAGGGTGAAGAGGCTTGTTTAGGTTGGGGGGAAAAGCCTAACCACAATTGGGCCTACTAAAGGCCTAACAGCCAAAAATCCCCCTAACTAGGAGACCTAGCAATGAGCAATTTTCAATCCTGGACTTGAAAAACAAGTAAATGGCCGAGTTAAACATTTAATTTCTCAACCTAACATGCAATATTCCTGCATTACTTCATACACTTCCCTAACTGTCGGTCCACAGCTGAAAAAGTGAAAGATAAATGTTAACAACTCATTTAGTTATTTTTGTTTAGAAAAATTAAATTAGTGTTTTTCTTTTCTTTCAGAATACACCGGTTTTTCTCTTCGTCCTGCAGCGGGTCTACTTACGGCCAGGGATTTCTTATCAAGTTTGGCCCATCGAGTATTTCAGTGCACACAATATGTGCGTCACTGTTCCTCGCCGAATCATTCTCCTGAACCGTTAGTTTAAACTATTCATTTTGTCGATGTCTTGTATGATTGTAAAACAATAGCTGTTCACTCGTCAGGAAAGACGGGTTTTATACACCAGTGCACCTGATGTACACTAACATTTTTTAATTTTTTTGTTTTTAAAATTTCACATTTTTAATTCTAAATTTGATTTTTTATATTTTAATTTTAAGTTTTTAATTTTAATTTAGAATGTTTAAAATGTTTTATCCCTTTCCTGCACGTAGAAATATTTGATACATCAATTTAAAGATTATTAATGTTTAAAACTACGCCATAAAACTAACGTATTGGCAGGCAAAGCGCGACCATCTGTTCTACTGCCTATTTATAAACACATCCAGAGTCCGCCTTGGATCGAAAAACGGACGCATCAGAGACAGACTACTTGTTTTAAAGTATAATCCATAATTCATGGCTTTATTTCTTGGTTAACAAGTAAAATTGCAATAATATTCAAAATGGTGGAGTTTCGAAAATTGGTCAGAAAGTGTTATCGCTAATGCATATGGGAAGCCTAAGTAATTATAAATGGATTAGTATAAACACTGTTTCTGTTCTAAATCGATATCTCACATCGTCATAAATCTATTGTAATCATCAATAATACACTCATGTCATATTTTTACACACTTGATTTGAACTTATACTCATCCCCAAGAATTGAAGATTTAAAGATTCAGGCGTATAAAATTGACTATTCTTACTCTTATAAAAAGCTCATAAGGGACCATTCACAAAGTACGTCACGCTCCGAAGTGGGGGAGGGGGAGGGGTCAATTCAGTGTGACAAAACGTGACATGGGGGAGGGGGTGGGTTGCTTAAAAAATGTGACGTCACACTTTTATTTTTCATATAAAGAAAAAAATTTAAGATCCTAACTGTACATTGACGTGCTCAGGTGTCAGGAAAGTCAGGAGGTGGAAAACTGCCTCAGTTTTCTACCTGTCAGTATTCTAGGAATTAAAGTGCACTGTCACCAAATGAATGTCTGCAGAATAAAGCACCATCAGCGGAGGAATACAGAAGCCATATCTGAACTTGCTTGCATCAGGCGGAGGAATACGCCATATCTTTCAACGAAACAAACAAGCCACGTGCCTTGTGGAATGTAATGTATAGCTCATTCTGAATGTTAGGTTGGGAAGGCTTTAATTGAAGGTTTTCTTTTCAACCAGTTTTTCCATCCACAATACGACGTGTCATTAATGACTAGGAGAACTGAAATGGAGGAAATATCAGTGAGATTGCCTCAATACATTCCTAAAGTGTGCATGGACTCAGAGACGTAACTATCTGACGTCACAGCATCGATTCTGGAAGCTTTGGCTCAACGTTACGCAGAGGTACTGAGTTAAGGTTGTACTACAGTATCGGCCGGATCTTAGTGAAAACAAGCACATGCGACTAATTTGTACGGTATGGCCGCCGGAAAAAAACACTGCCTCGATTGATTTGTACTATCGCCGAGGACATTAGTTACAGCCGAAAAGAATGCCAACTGAAATACTACGTCTCTTTTTCTTAAAACGCTTTCCGGATACAAGAATGTGTTGGTGTATTTACATTTTACTTTAAAACTTTGTGATGGCAGTGTGACAACTTAAATTTTGTACTTAAACCAAATGTAGGCTATACTTACAATTGGTTTTAAAGCTAACAAAAATTTGTCAAGGAAAACTAATTAGAATTAACCGCAAAATAGATGTTGCGTTACGTCTAAAAACTAAGCTGTACCAACAGTCTGTACTGCCGAATATAGTTATAGTTATAATACAGTTATCGCTTAGCAACTTCCTCGGCAATATTGCTGCGTAGCCTTAATTCTGGCCTTGCCTCCCACCCTCTGCATTCTAGAATAGAATCACCCCGGAAGTGTGCTCGTGCTCTTGTCGATTTTTGGCATGTGAACGATCCTATAGGTATATCCGAGCAAAATTGTCCCTCTCCATCCAGAGATAACCTTAGCAGTTACAGAACGTTAATTCGACTGTTTCCATTTCCTTTTCCTTTATTTGTGGCTTCTCATTTTAAACTGGCTCATGGCAGATAAAATAATACGGCTCATTTTTGAAGTTTTGGGCAGGTCTACAAAATTGCATTCCCAGAAAAAAAATTTTCGGGGGGGGGGGTGAAGTCAGTGTGACATACTTTTTCAGGGGGGATATGAGTAGGTGAGACAAAATGTGACATGGGGCAGGGAGGGGGTCAAAATTGGCCAAAAAAAGCGTGACATACTTTATGAATGGTCCCTAAAGAGAGGGAATCTAAAATCAGCAATCACAGGCTTTCTTAACAATAGTAATGGTAACAAGCCAATACACAACAATGTCTCTTGCAGTATTGACATAACGCCTACTAAACTAACACTAGGAGACAATTAGTGGGAACGTACAGATAATTCATAAAAGAGACTCTGATATAATTAAGTAATTAGCACACCAGTCAATAGCAAATTAAATTCAGAGTTTTAAACTAAGGTTGAGTTAAGTAAAATATGGGATTGCAAAAAAGGCTACGAGCAGATTGTATTTGTGCCCAAATAGCTAAAACTGAGTAACATTTCTAACACGCTCCCTCTGCTAATGCAAGCGGTGAGCAGGCGTATTGATAGAGATTAAGGACAAAATATGCATTTCGAAAATATAGGGGAAAAGGATATGTCGTTAATCAAAACGAACAGCTATAAAAGTAACGTGATACATGAATTAAAAATATATTAATAATACCTTAGGACATATTTTAACATATCAGGGAAGCTCGAGCAGTATAATAGAAAATGTTCACAGGATGTATTACGGAGAGAAGCAAATTAAAATCGTCTCTCTAAAATCGTTGAATTAAAATCACGATGGTCCTGGACTGTCTGGCTTGGTGATTCGGACTTCTGCATTAGCAATGCTAGATGCACTAACATGCCATACGACCGAACATGGTTTTACAACCGATTAAAGCACGATTTGTTCAGGGCAAAATTAAAACCATCATAAAAATTTTGTAGCTTCTTTCTTGAAACTGATCTCATGACTAGGTCAGTGAGAGTTCTGTACTCAGCAAGTAGGTTAGAATGGAACATTCATATATACTAGATCTCAAATACCATATTTTTCTGGCATAGTGTTTAGATCTAGTTGAACATCCTAAACTATTACTATTTGAGTCTCTGAGTCACTCCTAAATATAAGTTAGATGGCATATTTGATAATTGTGATATGCCCAGAACCTTAAGGATTCTTCTAATCCAGAATAGATCTCAACTACATTCAACCATAGCCATCAATTCCATCTCTGAACTACTTAGTGCCGCCATTTTACACTTACAAGTTTTCCAACAAATGAGAGAACTAGATATTTTCATCGTATGACCCACAAAACGCCTACAATCTCCCGTAACACACCAGGTTGAGTCTGAATGACCAACAACGGGCTCATTTCATGCCCAAGGGAAGAAGAGCTTCTTATTTTGTGTAGTCTTAAAACATTTCACGACACATTTAGCAGCCCCCTAGTGCAATACATGCAGTGTAGTGTTGTGTCACGAAAGATTAACAACAGCATGGCTACTATCTGGTCTTGTTCCCGTAACTAAGTATAAAAGGGAACCAATAATAGCTTGATATTGTTGTGGATCATAGGAAGGGACGGGGGCGTGACTCCTCACAGGCATCAACTTTACGGTTGGCAATAGATGGCACATAAGTTGCTTTTAAGTCTTGCTATTTTATCAAATTTCATCAATATTCACCTTTTGATAGATGCCTTTGGTAATTTGTTCAATGAGGCATCCAAGATAGAGCATGTTCGTCGTCTCAACCACCGTAAAATGTTTTCTTAATTGTTCAATGGTCTCATCCATTAATGCATTAGGATCTCATAGACAGAAATCGTCCACATGTACAGAAGCTGCTATAAAGTCTCACCCAACCAAATTAAGTTGTTGATTGTCACCACCTTGATGGTGTACGTACCCTTTACACCTACCGCAAGATGTCGCGTGTTAATTAGGCGACGAGTCTGTCCTCTTGTCAATACGACAAGTTCTAGATTTGGGGATTTAACAGTTCTGTGATGTGTAACATAGTGGCAACCGTACCGCTGCTCTTTGACTGAGGTTGGCTCTAATGACCTAGCTGTCAACTTGCCTTAAATCCTCAATACCCCACCCCCTAACTAAATTGTAAAAAAAAACACTCATGAGCTAGTTGACGTAAATAAAATCACAGTGATTAAACACCTCTTTCATTTTGAGGTGCCATCATCTTCCGGCCTGTCTTAGCCCATATAAGACTTTATGTAATTTACAACCTTATTATTTAGGGATTGATCCAATAAAATCATGCTGGATAACGCATATAAATGTCTTGGTCACAAAATTATGGTGTTCTAATATCTACGGATTTAAACGCATTCCTTCTTTAAGCAGTTAATACGGGTAATACTCTAATAGAATCGAGTCGTATGACTGGCGAGGATGTTTGCCCAAAATCAAACTAGAACTTGATGAATTGCCACATGTAACTAATGGTGCTTTACATTTCTGCAAGGTATCATCTTTATTAAATATTTTGCCGAATATTCATTTACAGTTCATGATCTTAGCACTAGGTGGGTTAACAACATGTTTCCATACTTCCATACATTCTGGTTAGTCTTTCTCACTTTGTTCAGCTGTTTTTCAAAAAAGTCCTTCGGAGTGCTTTTGTGTAACTTATTTGTATCACTGTTGGGAATGAAGCTTCACAGGTGTTAGGGCTCATTTACGCAACGAGACCTTCTCGCTGGCCGACAGCTATTTGCTAGGCAACCGTTATTTATTTACGATTAATTTCCCGTTTGTATTAAATGATTGCGGTAATAGACAACAAATTAAATGTATTATAAATAACAACACGGACAAAGAACAAAGTGTAACAGTCATTTTAAACATTGCTACAACATTGTTGTCATTTCATGCTATTTCCAAAATTTGCTATTCTCGCTGAAAAAACAGCTTCTAGCAGTGATCAAACGACCGTAGAATAAATCGCTACTCGCAGCGAGAATTCAAAATCCAACATGGCGTCCATTTCGGAGTTATCGATACGAAGACAAACCTTCGAATTCCGGTATTCAGGAATCTGTCCGTCGTCGTGTACTGCAGTAAAAATTGTTTTCTTGTTGTCATAAATCGACGCTGTCATGTTGCAAGCATCGTATGTCGTGTTGCGAGGCACGAGGAGAAAATGTGCGTTCGCATTGTTGCCATGGTTACTACGTGTAGACAACTTGAAAGCCACATTCTCCGACAAAGGCGAGAAGCAGCCAGCAGATTTAGTATTGACCAAGTAAAAGCTAGTAAGCGAGAAAATTGTCCTTGTGTAAACGCGCTCTTAGGGCAGTGCATCCATTCAAATTTAGAAAGAATTGGGCATACCCTAAGTCTAGTTCTATCTGAAGGTAATGGCTTTTTTAAAATAATTTTTGCACAATAGGTTTTACATTTCTTTGATAAGGGCTTAGGATGTTGGCTGAAGTTTTTGATTCAATTACTTTAGTCAAATTAGTGACATCCAAGTATTTACTAGTTGGGTCTATACTGTGTCTTGTGCGACACGCGAATTATATTCAGTAATAATGGAAGAATCAAAAGGGTTTACAATCGTTTCCATATTACAGGTTTGACTGTCAATTAGAAATGGATTGTTGATTGAAGTTTTAAAAACTTAGTCTGAGCCAGGAACAAAAACAGTTATTTTATAACTTTCGGTTAGGTTAGTCAAGGACTGTGATCAGGTTGATAGTGAAGGACAAAAAATTAATTTTCGTTAGTTTACCCCTCTACACTGTAAAGGTTTTGGATAGGTCGGGGGACATTATATTCTGAATATTTTGCATAATGGGCTTTAAGTCCCCCTCTAACTCTGATGGGAGATATCTAAATAAAATGTCAAGTTTCCTTGTACTTGGGTTTTTTCTAATTCTCTTGTGACAGCTAAACACTCTAGGTCATAAGTAGTTCTACTTCAACATAAATTTTTAATAAATGAATATGCTTGATGTCCAAACATCGCATCTCAACGTGGGTATCAAGCAGATTCCCCAAACGCCTCTTCTCCTAATATTAGAATTAAAACCATTGTTTCAAAGACAGGAAGCTGAATGAGGTTTTTACTGCACTGTGCATTTCAATAACATTTTTTGAGAAAACTTAAATTTGTGGTTGAAGGGTACAAGTAAAATGGGGCCTACTGATTGGCAAATAAAACCACAAGTGCATACCAGGTCACAATTTTAATTTTCAACCGCTAACTTCTGGTCTTGGTTACAATAAAAATGATTTAAGATAATAAAAACATCAAAATAGAGCTCCAACAACAGGAGCAGCCACTCTGAGCTCCACCATTTTGAAAGTATTATAGGAATACCGTACTTATTACCATGCATGTCTTAATCAAATATTCTTACACCACCTATTACCACTTCTGAGGCGCCATCAGATGCCACGGCTGTTTTAATCCTAAGACATTTGTTTTGGTTCTGTTGTTTTACGTGACAATTATCAGACTTCTGCCAGATTCGTTGAAAAAGGTTTTATAAGGGGCTGCTGTCTGATAATTCTGCTCATTTCCTAAATCAACGACATACTTTTCATCTTTTTTTGTAGACTGACTTGTTCCCACCCATCGTGTTGTACTAGAGTTTGTCGCATTCCCTTGGAGGGGGGGGGGGGGTGAGCGAGGGGGTAGGTAGGGGACGGTTACGGCTGTTGGGAAGTCTAGGGGGGGAGGAGTGGATGGACGGGGGTGGGATGGCCCGGATTCGAAGGGGATGCAAACAAGGATTAAATAAAGCTAACATTAAAAAATAGCTTCACTCATAACAACCCACTTTATCTTCCAAAATGGTAAACAAACATTTATTAAATATAAATACAAGGCGTCACAAAACTGCTTACGGAGGTAAAATGACAAATATTAAAAAGGTGAGCTATTAGGCAAGCATGATTCGAGTCGGATAAACAAGTAGTGAATCCAAAACACCTGACGAACGCACTCAAAGCAGGATTAATCGGGTTTTACGCAAAAACCGTTTCCAGGCAGTTATGAGTAACTTCTTCGTTTCCTAAGAAACCTGC
>JAHWFP010164392.1:0-30749 GCA_023313725.1 Lithobius niger | reverse complement strand
GTCAGAGATGATCGACTGGGTGCCGGAAGCAAATACAAAACGTGACAAGTTGACTTCGGTTTTTTCCCGAAAATTTCAATCGATGTGGTTGATTGATTTACACAGAAAGGCCATATTTTTACTGTTGGTGTTTCTAAGTTGTTATCGTGTTAATTAAGCATGTCTATGCCTTGGTGTGTACATGTGAGCTTGGAGAACTTGGTGTATATTTTCGGTTGTGGTTGTGGCACTTGGCATTGAACATTAGCGTTCCCTCACGTACTGTGGTTATGTCCAAACCTATAGCAGAAGCCACAACGAGTTTCCCTAGGGAGATCGTATTCAATAATTTGATCGCCTTGTCAAAATTTAAGTAAATAGGATCCACAGTAGTGACATGGTTGTGGTAGACGAAGCGAATTCACCATAAGTTGACGAAATGGGGCTTGATTGCTTGAATTGTTGTAAGGCAATTGTTGATAAATACGTTCATAAATAAGATTTGATTGCGTGTTCGGTAGTTTGTTCGATCCATAAGGTTGTAGAGCTGGAGGTTGAAGAAATATTGGAGTTTGTTGTGAAGAAAATATTTTTTGCATGGGTGCATAATTTGCATAGGTATTGGGAGTTTGAAGGTAATTTATTGGCTGTTTAATTAAAAGCTTCTCTTCTTGATGTAACAACACTGACCAATCGTGCATTTTATACCATATGTAAGGTTAGTGCTCTTCCCCTCTTAGTAAGGTTTCTCTAATTATCCTCAGTGACAAATCAGCGATTCCTTCGAGCTGGCAGATGCATGCTCGGGTTTCAGTTATTGAATAATGGATATCCCGTTTGTGTTATTGCTTCTATCAAGCAGGCATCTGAGTCTTCTTATGTATGTTGCAATGTCTTCTGTTGAGAACATCGTCACTCGGGTTAGATTGGCTGCTGTATGCATCTGCGTCATCTCGTCAGTGCATGTGTTGTTTCTTTTAAGTCTGTACAGAATGATTTCTGAATGGTCTACTCCTTAAAACTGTATAAACAAACGAGGGGAATGCTTTTTCATTAGCATAACTTTGCATTCTTTGTCCTTTAGTATCCAGGCCTCAATCTCAGCTCGTGTTGCAGCCGCTGGATCTGATGGCAAATCTTGGAGGATGGTTGTTTTCCAACATTTTCCTCAGCCAAGCACCTGAATTGCAACTTCCAAAATTTGTAATTTGTAGAGCCTATGCGAATTGTGTAGCATTTCCAGGTTTGCGTCGTTGAGGAAGTAGCCAAATTTCTATGATTTCATGTAATATAATTCGTTGAAGGATTCTTTATAATTTTCGTTGAATTTATTTTATTTGGTCTCTGTCGAAGAGAGGACGGGTGTGTTCCTTGAGCTGTGCTGCCACTTTTTGGTTTTACTGTTTCTTTTTACGTACGATCCAAGGGGCCGTCTTGGAAAAAAAAAGCAATACAACTCTTCAAAACATACAACTTGTTTTAATGTATAATCCGTAATTCATGCTTTATTTCTTGGTTGTAGCTAGTAAAACTACCATAATTTCAAGATGGTGGAAATGGGAAAAATGGACAGTATGCGTTGTCGCTAATGTAGTTGGAATGCCTAACAAATTGTAATTGGATTCACAAAAAACTATTTTTACTGTAAATCGATATCTCGCATCATCAAAAATCTAACGTAACCATGAGTAGTACACTCACATCATAATTTTACACAGTTGACTTGGACCTATACTCATCCCCGTACTTATACTCTGTAAAATTCGGGAATATAAAATTGGCCATCGTGCCATTATAAAAAGCTCAAAAAGAGAGTAAATTTAAAATTGGCTGTCACTGTAGTCATTACAATGGTAACAAGCTAATACACAACATTGTCTCTTGTAGTCTTAACATAACGCCCACTGAACTAAAATTCAGGAGACAAATAGTAGGAACGCACAGATAATTCATAAAGGAGAACCACGATATCATTAATTATCATCGTCCGTCACGCATCTGCGCACAACGCCTTTCCCATACTAAATACAAATGCGAACCTATTTCGATTACCGGCTGGACTTAAATGTTTTCATACCCAAGCATAAAGAATTCATGCCTAATTTACTACGACTTTCTATGCTTTGCCAATTTTGGCACAATCAAATTTAAAACCTCAGCGGAGCCGACTGAAACGGTTAGTGATGGAAGCAACGTCCTTTGGACTATCCGTAGCCATCAGTCGTCAAAACGGGACGGAATGGAGTAGTGTGCGACAACCTTTAAAGCTAAGGTCGAGTTAACTAAAATATGGCAGTCACAAACGTGGCTGATAGTAGATTTATTTTGGCACCTAAAATATTAGAACTTAGTAACATGTCAACGTGTTTGTTGTTTGTGAAACTTTACAATACTCCTTTGCATAGTGCAAACAAATGTGCATACCCTCCCTCGTTCGTACATTTATTGGCTATTATAGTTAGATTCACCAGGAATTGTAAGTTATCATGTACGGAACACTATGCATGATAGTTTTATAGAATACCAACACTTTTAGCCAAAGTATTTTTGCTGAAAACAAATATTTTATTATTTAAAAAAAAACGTATAAACACTTGATTTGCAAATACTGAAACTATCTTCTAAACCAGGGGTCTCCAAACTACGGCCCGGGGGCCAGATGCAGCCCGCGAAGCACTTTGTCTGGCCCGTGCTTTATTTTCACTAAATCTTTCATCATCGGTTTTCATAGATCTGGAGGATGGTGGAAAAGTGCCTTTTGCTACCTTTTTTTTTCGTTCTCAATCTGAAGGATGATGGAAAAGTGCCATTTGGTACTTTTTTCCGTCAATTTGGAGGAGGGAAGGAAGTGACGTCATTACCCCCAACTTTTTAGTTTTCATTAATCTGGAGGATGGTCGGAAAGTACCTTTTGCTACTTTTTTGCATCCTTTTGCTACCTCCATGATGTCATTACCTCACTTATGACATCACAGTGAGCCTAATGACGTCACTTCCGCTCACGTGATCAAAATGGGGTAATGATGTCACTTCTGGTTTTCGCCGATCTAGAGGAGGGTGGGAAAGTGCCTTTTGCTACCTTTCTTTCGTTCTCAATCTGAAGGATGGTGGAAAAGTGCCTTTTGCTATCTATTTTTCGTTTTCGTCGATCTGGAGGATGGTGAGAAATTGAATACCATATGAGCAACTTCACGCTAATGTCATATGAACAACTTCACATTAATGTCACATCAGCTAATTCATTTGTGGGGATTTAATACATACACTAAACGAATTTAGATCATGGTGGGAACGAGTTTAAAACATACGTAATACATTCATCATTAGTATTTTGAAGGTTCCCAATAGGTTCTTTATTGAAACAAACTATTAACGGGTGTAGATCGTAGCCAAAACACCAACGTGTGATTAAATGGTGTATAGCATTCATATTTTGAGTGTTTCCGTTGGGGTTTATACTTGATCAACACCTTCGATAAGGTAAGAAAATGGGTGTAGATCGTGATGGAAACAACCACCCGAGTGAAAGTTTAGATCTTCATTATCGTTTATATAAAAAAAAGAAGAAAATAGAAGATAAGCATTCAGATCTGATTAAGAAAGTAATAAAAAAAAAGTTTAGAGTACGGGGAAAAAAGATGAGCGACCCATTAACGGTTCGTTAGAAAGTATCACCATCGTGAAGGAGAAAAATGACGTGGAAGATGATGTGGAAGTCAACCATAAAAAACGGAAACATGAGGATGACATCCCAAATGCATCAAAACGGATCCGTTCCCCTCCATCGGGTGTGAGACGAGTTCCTCCAGCATTGGTTCGCTCTTTAAAGGCTCTTTTGAAGGGCCACAGATTGGGAGAGACTTCGAGATATTATTTGCATAGATTTTTCAAAATGCCGAAAGAAAACGATTATGTGTTTGGATTAAGGTACAGCATGGACAAGGGAGACCTCATGATTGGTAACAAAACTATCAAAATACGGGAGAATGACATAGTGTTGGAAGGAAAGAAGTACCGAGGAAAAAATCAGCTGTGGAGTTTACTGACTCAAAAAGTCTTGCAGTACGAAACGTACGACCCCGAAGTCTTGGCCTCCTATGGCTCAATTCTTAAAGGCAGTAATGCCTTATATCGAAACTACGACCCCTACTTTTGGAAAGCATAAATCGAATCGTGGTTACAAGTATGTACGTATTATCAAACCAATTTGGGAGAAAATAAAGAAGGAGAAAAGTAGTTGGCTGGAAGAAGAAAAAGATTACGACGAATCGGAGTCGAACGAATCGGGGACTAACGAATCTGGGCCCAACGATACAGGGTCGGATGAATCGGATGAATTAGGGTCGGACAAATCAGAGTCGGAAGAATCTGAGTAGGAAGAGTCGGAAAAATCGGAGTCGGAAGAGTCAGTAGAATCGGAGTCGGAAGAGTCGGAAGAGTCGGACGAATCAGAGTCGGAAGAGTCGGACGAATCGGGACCGGACGAATCGGAGACGATCGAATCAGGGATCACCGCATCTGGATCGAACGAATTGGAACCAGATAATTTGGTGTCGAAAGAATCAGGGCCGAATGAGTCAGAGTCTGTTGAAGTAGATTATAACAACCTGAACACGTTGGTGAATAGGTTGAGAATCTTGGTTGGAATATTGTTGAAAGGAAGAGTTGATCATGAAGAGGAAATTATGCAAATTCTACGCGGATTGAAGGAGATATAAATTAATTCCGAAAATGAAGAGAGGACAACACAACGAAACCTTACAGATTTAGGAGTTTTGTCTACTAACACGATGTAGTTATTGTCTCCTATCAATAAAATTATTTAAAAAAATCTTAATTGACATCAGTGTTGCTAATTCGTCATTCTCACAATGTGAAAGCTTGCGAAGCATTATTGCAGTGTGCAGAAGCTCAGGAGTCATTTTACAGGATACTCATTTTGGGTACCCTTAGTGTTGCTAAAGTTATAGCCAAAAAAATACTCAGTCAAAACTGGTCCTCACCTAGTATTGGACTCGTAGAAGTGACGTCATAACTAAAAGTGATGACAACTGCAAGCAATATCATAACCGGAAGTGACGTCATAACAACTAATGTGTATAATTCGTCATTTTCATAATGTGAAAGCTCATATAACATTTGCACAATGTGAAAGCTCATAAAGCATTTTCACCCCTGAGACTCTATAACGTTATTAATAATTCCAAGGAGTGTTTTCAGGAGTGTAAATGAAAAAAATGGGGGTAATGACGTCATAGTCACGCCCTCTGTGACATCATTACTCTCACTTTCATAACGTGACCGGAAGTGACGTCGGGGTAACGACATCACAGAGGTATCAGAAGGATTCAAAACTGTAGCAAAAGCACTTTCCCACCGTCCTCCAGATCGATAAAAACTAAAAATTGGGGCTCATAGCCACACCCCTTCCCTTTGACGTCTTAGTCACGTGACCTGTAACGTAATTAACCCCACCGCAATGTCATAAGTGCGGGTCACAGATGTAGCAAAAGGCACTTTTCGACCATCATCCAGATCGACGAAAAATAGGTAGCAAAAGGCACTTTTCCACCATCCTCCAGATCGACGAAAACCGGAAAAAAGTAACAAAAATCACTTTCCGACCATCCTCCAGATCGATTAAAACCGGAAGTGACATCCCCAATATGATCACGTGACCGGAAGTGGGTGTAATGACGTCACTTCCGGTGTGGATGGATGGAGCTACAACCCAATCGTGTTCTAACCTACTAGGGTGGTGGATAGGCACCGCTGGACTCCATTAAAACCAGACGAGGAAAATTCGGCCCGCGAAAGATAAGCAACTGTGCTGTACGGCCCTCAGTTTGAAAAGTTTGGAGACCCCTGTTCTAAACTTTTCAAAACTAAGTATGTGTCAATGTGCAAAAAAATATACCCTAGCTGATTTTGATAATTCCCTGTGGCAAAATTATTTTATAGTCGTTATTTGTGGAACTATTTCACACATTCTTTTTACCTTAATTTTTAATTATTTTCCCTTAAAGGTAAAAATAAATTGGAATGAATCTATTCATAAACGTTCATCTTCTGTCATTAGACCCCATACCCCTCAGTGCAGCAGTGCACGTTCCTCATCCTAGTTCACTGATCCATGTGGTATGGCATAGTATTTCAAAATACACAGTGCGATGGTTCTTGCGTGTGCCTTGTGTTTCACCTAGCCGAATCCGAAGTGGAAATGAACGTTATTCGTAACATCAAACCAGACTGGCTCCTAGCGGCCACTAGACTAAGCAGCGTGGTGCATCACATGTTAAAACAGGTTGACTAACAGAATATCAACCTTTTAGTGGAGCACTTTTTTCGTTGTAAGGCGTCACTTCGCTTCGTTGTAAGGCGTCACTTCGCTTCAGATTTTCTTCTCTGTGGTCTGAGCTTTTCTTATTATTGGAAAACACACCATGATGTCAGGATACAGGGCCTTCGCTCTTGTTGCAGTAAACAAAATAAAATAGAAATCGCTGAAAATAATATGAACTTAAGTCAGAAATATGCCGTCAGACAAAAATTGTCAAACAATTACGAAAGTACCGTAATTTTATCTGTGTTTTCCTACGTATTGAATAAATTTTTTTCTAGGCTAACAATCCAATAATCTTTATTCCAGAGACTGCATTCACGAACTTTTAGGTCATGTGCCAATGTTGGCCGATCCAGAATTTGCTCAGTTCTCCCAGGAACTTGGATTAGCCTCTTTAGGAGCCACAGATGAAGAAATTGAAAAATTCGCAACTGTAAGATACTGTAAATGCACATAGAAAAATCGTGATTGAACTTGGTCTTCGTATTGTAAAGTAGCCTTTTGTGATTTGTGACTTAATTCTTCTGTTTCAGATGTATTGGTTTACAGTTGAATTTGGACTTTGTAAAGAAAATGGGAAGATAAAGGCCTACGGAGCAGGATTATTGTCTTCCTATGGAGAACTAAAAGTAAATAATATATAGTACAAGTACGCGATACAAAATACAGGTTACTGGTTAAAACATGCTCATTTGCACCCCCCCCCCTCCCCACAGAAGTCACTTGTTCAGCAACAATCCAAATTACTTGTCGAAACCAGCCTTGAAATTAGAAAAGGAAGGTGTGGTCACCAGCCAACTAAACTAGCAGAGTGTTTTAATCCAAGGTGCATAGTATTCGCTCACTAAAGAAAAAAAATTCTTGTTGTTGTTAAGCAAGGTTTCGAAAGGATTTGAAACATTCAGTTTGAAACAGTTGGCATGGAACGACGTTATAGTAATAATGCTAACATACACTGGATTTCATAAACTGGTTATGTTTCAGGGTGTTTATAAAATTTACGCACGTTGGATTTTATTACTGTAACCATAGAACATAAAGAGTTAGTTCCGTCGGAACGTAGAGTCACAAGCAGTAATTTTGCTCTGACCCAGTGCATGATGTGAACGGAGATCCAATCGTAGAATTGTTGTACTGCAAAAATGTATTATCCTTATAAGGATTTAAATAAAACTTGGTTCATTCTGAGATATCTGAATCGGCAAATTGGTTGATGTATAGATCTAAGGAGGTTCTGCTAGGTTAGGTCAAGTTCAAGCAATGGTCGAATTTACATTTTTAATATATTGGCTATGACCGAGATAACCTCGTGACCTTGCTAGAATTTTGTCATTTTTAAAAGACGCAGTTTAAACACTATCTTGCCTAAATTTTACTTTGGATAAATCTAAACTAATCATTAAGGTTCTGTGAACTAAAGATATTTGCGTTATGCAAGCTCTAGATCATATTTCTGTAATTTACTGTGTCGTTGCCCGTTATCACAACAGGATTATTGGGCAATGACGTGGCAGATGATGAGAAACTCTCACTTACTTATCTACCACCTTTTTACTGGATGGAAATTCAACACTTGATCTTGTCGGCATGTAAGCAACATGTGGATTTTGGTGGCATTCGATAGAATAAGAATGATAAAAAAGGCATGGTTTGCCAATAACAATTTATCAAACTGTAGTTATTGGTAATTTGTTGGAACACGAAAATGTTTACTTCCTTTAAACTCGTGAGTGTTGGATAATTATTAAAGCCTTATTTGCTCTTATCAAAAGCTTGTTTGCCAACACAAGGGCATGAACGAGTTTGAGTGCTCTTTTGAGTGCCCCAAAAAGATCTATATACTCTCCGCAGGAGGAATACTTAATCAGAATATTTCACAAGAACTACCTTGTCAGTTTATTAATAAATCGATTAAAAACATTTATGGGCGTATGTAAGATTTTGTGCATTTTCTATTTATGTTGTTATACTTTGATTAATTCATTAGCAAATGGCTAGATGTGGATTACGTGATGTAGCCGATCAGTTTCAGCTGACTCTCATCTTCATTTGGTAAGCGCACTGGTACTACAACTTAAACTATACTTAGCTCATCTCAAAATAAATCTTGGAAAACTGCTTCATAATAAAACCATGAAAGCTGTATAGACACAACAGGCAGACAGTGAATATCTTGGATGGTTGGATCATTGCTGTGTTTGGGGAAAAAGTATTGAGTCAATGCAAACAGTTTGGTTCAGTGTTTAATAAAATAACTATTCAGAATTGTTTGGTCACCAGTCCTGCCATTGACCTGACAATCGACTCAGCCGAAAATTTATGAATTGAAACGGAATTTTGGGGTTAACATTCTACTTTAGGCCGAAATACGTATCGTTGGTTTCAGGATGAGGAATGCAGTGGGGAAAAAATAAAAACAACTCAGAGAAGACCTGATGATGCATTCTTGTCATAATATCAGGTGACCAATATTATACAAGGTGCTGTAATATTCAAGTCTTGCATAAATGTTGACTTGGAGTCATCTGCCATTTACTGTCGAGTTCTGGAATCAGGTAGTATGACTGGGCTGAGGTCGGGATCATCCATCTGGGGCAAATTACCTTGCATATCAATGTCAAGATTGCATTGCATCAGGTTTTTAGAGTAGCACACGGCCTGCTACATATTGTGGCACAGAAAAAAAAAATGGCTGCTGCCGGCTGTAGGCTATTGCTGTAGTCGTTCAAATTTCTGAAAATGGATAACACATCAAGGTTTTACTGGAAATTGAAATGAACAAATATAATTGTATGGCTGAATTTTACTGCCTTTACATGGTGACTACTTGTGGTTTCAACCAGAACCTACATAGCCATAAAAGCACTGTCTTCTTTTGCAGTACTGGATGAAAATTTTAATAGTGGGAAACGACCATTTTGATTCTGCAGCCAAGCCAATACCTATTTTCTTGCTGCATGGATCAGGAGCTAATAAAAACTCATACACATCTATAGGGGTGTCCATGTGGTAACTAGCACTTCATATTCCATCCCTTGCCACAAGACCATCAGGGACAGAAGCTGTGGGTTTCGTACCTCAGATCCAAGCCAGCTGATTTAACAATGCCAGAATCTTGTTTTATCAAAACAATACTAAAAAGACGTAAACTTTCTGGCATGTGCGTGAACTGACATTGAATCAGAAGGCAAACGCACAATTTCTACCACAGTCAGCCTTGGCTCGAAGAAGACCTCTACATCATCGCTTCACGCTCCTGGAATGCTATTGCATTCAGAGTTGCCACATGGCTGGACCAATCGTAGCATGAGTAGTATTTTTTTTTCACACCTGTCTGTGGGTAAGCCTATTCAATGTATTTTTTTTTACGTGGGTTACCCCAGAAATTAGTTATGACCAGTCGTTCCACATTGGCCGCTTGGGGTTGCAACCCAGATCGTGAGATGGAACATGTGGTAATATTACCACGAACATTCCTTCGAGGCCTGCATGGTGGCTGTCCTTTATGTCGCTCCTGGTGGATGGATCTAGCACTGCATGAAACAAGAAAAAGAGAAGGGCTAATTGTAATTAAATTAAAGGGAAAAGAAACAGCCATGTAGCGTACTGCTTTAGCACGAAGAAAAGAACCACATCAGAATCCTCACTGCACAATGTTTTTGTATTTTCTTGAAAAAATAGGCAACGTAAATAGGTTTGCAACCATATTTTTTAAAGTTTTTATTGTTTGTATGTTCTTTACATTTCATCTGAACATATGAGTAAGATATATGCAAATCGACTGCGGCATGAGAAAGCATTTAACTAGTACTGCAACAATCGTTCCAACTGAATGACGTGGGAATGCAGAATTTCCATATTTTCCATCCTCCTTTCCCAACCAAATTTGTTTATGAAGGCGCCCCCCCCCCCATTTAAACCGAATCATCGCAAAACACTTCCAAGTAACTTGCTAAACTTTCCAGTAAGCCCATTTCCAAATTTCATTCTTCAACAGTGCACATTTTGTACAATTACAGTTTTGTACTATTTTTCCCCGTTTTGTTGCCAGTGCCCAAACTGTTTGTGCCCTATGATCCCAACTTCCATTACTTTCTGTCAACAAATAAAAGACGAACATAAAATGCAAAAGGGACAAAGATCCCTCCAAATAACTCCGTTTTGGACACTGACAGTCACAGCCAAGAATTGCGAGACACCCAATTCTTGATATATTGCTTTAAAGGTTTATAACAAGAATGTTCTCGTTCATTACAAATCAGGAATGACTAATTTATTATGGTATTTCATTTTTTTAGCATGCGCTATCTGACAAGCCTGAAGTTCGTCAATTTGAACCAACGAAAGCATCTATTCAGCCATACCAAGACCAAGATTATCAAGATGTCTACTTTGTCGCTGAAAGTGTGGATGACGCTAAAGCCAAGTTTCGGTAATAATGACTTGCAACGTGTCCCTGTCATTTCCGTAGGTCTTGTAATGCCCCCCCCCCCCCCCCCAACCCGGTTCCCAGTGTTTTTACTAAAGTGGTGCCACCGAATGCTAGAGATTTTGGTAGGTGGTTTGTTAGTTGAATAAATGCTTGAAAGCGGATTGAAACATGGTACTTGCCAAGAAAAAATGGTGGACACACGTAAGTCTCTGTTAATTCTGAGTATATTCCACTTGCTACCATGGTGAAAGATAGAAGAGCGGAGGCATAATCGAAGTAGCAGGGTATATACCCCACCTCATCGGTTATATCCTGGCAGCTCGATTATACTATCGAGGATGGGCTTGGTATACTCCTTCCAAGACATATATCCCGCTTACTACCATGGTGGAGGGTAGAGAAACCGGGGTATTATCGAGCTAGTGGGTTATTACCAGGTGTTTATACCCCAGGATCTTTTTGTTGTATGCCTGTGCAACTTGCAGAGCTAAGCTTATAACAGATGCCTACTACTAGATAATGACCTTGGCTTTTGATATATATATATATATATATATATATATACCAGCAGATGCACTGCGTGTTCAGTATAGTTTTCGTATTTTACACCATACTTTATTATTTTTTAAACCTTTTTCTTATAATCTTTCTTTGGTGATCTATTACCCTAAATTATTTAAACTTTTACCGCATTAGTCTTTAGATTTTATATTTCACGGAATGATTCAAATTTAGTACGCGCAGACATGAAACAGACCTCTCTCGGCCAATTTTAGCAATGTGTGGTTTTTGCGGCGCATTGGGAGGAAGCTGCTGATGCAGCATCACCTATGACTTCTCGTTGGGGACAAATAACTTTGTAAACTGATAGAGTGTATGCTAATAAAATGTAGCATTTTTATAAATATTAATAACACAAAGAGTATAATGTTCCTCTTGTTATTAATATTTTGAATTGGGATACACTCCTATAAAACAGTCCTCTAGCTTTTGTGGACAGTACGGCTAAAAGGTTTTCGCATTCAGCCTGTAACCATACTAAAACTAATTCATGCCAATTAATTTTGCAACTGTACTGCAAAATATTTAGCATTCGCTAGTTTTCATTTTGGGAACAACTCTAGGGCAGTAGTATAGCTAACTCTAGTATGGCAGTGAATGCTAAATTAGTATTATGAGTGTTAGCCTTACGGTACGACAAAGCATTACGTGGGAGGGTGGTGCAACGTAGCAGAAGCAGGGATGTGTGTGGTGCCGAGTAGCCGTGTCGATTGTCCCGCAGACCCTTTGACTACTCTGTCAGTGTAGAGTGTATGTTTGTTTAAATGAAGTAATCCAGTTCGCCTTTCAGAAAAATAGTTCAGAATCCTGTTCGGAAAAAATAAAGGCTTTTATTGATTTGACAGGAAGGATAGGACTTCAACCAGAAGTGTTTTATTTGGCCAGAATAGTCTAAAGAGAGGCCAGTGGTGCGCATGTACAGTCTAGCTATTCTTCTGAATGGGATACATAGGTAGCACCGTTGGGAGGCCCATAGACAAGACTTCATGGCACGCAACTTGTTTCAATATTACATGTTCTAATATTGCATGTTGCCCTAGTCATCATGTTGATACCCAATTCGTTAGCCAATTTGGGAGCATGGTTTTAAATAGTGCACAGCTTTACAGGCAGATAATATGATGAAACATGTTGTCATCAGCGTATAGTAAATTTGTGACAAAATTAGTATTGGGAGTGTGAAACCATCGATATCAGAAAGCATTATGTGGAAAGGGGGGGCAACTACAATCAGAGTGGCGTACGAGATGTGTGTAGGGGATGTGGAATTGAGTGGCAGAATAACCATGTCGCCCGTCCTACAAGCCCCTTGATTCCTCGGCCGGAAATTGGATCCCTCCCTTTCTCTTGTTGACCCTCGTTGGCCTGTAAAAGCAGATCTGACCAGACTTGTTAAAACTTTATTAAAAAAACATAACACAAAAAAATATACATCTGTAATACAACTTCAGGCGAGAACTAACCATACCAACTGCAGGTGTAACACAGCGCGGATATAGAAGACCACTTCCAGATAGGATGTTTTTTTTTGTGTGGCGTAGGAGTGTTTTCTATATGTTTTCTATATCTATTACACAGGTGTTGTGTTGTGTTGGGTGTTGCTAGTGCTGGAATTTTTCTGAGGATGGCATTTTGTCCAAGTTGCCTTGAAGACTACCCTGTGGGATCGTAAAAGTCTTCTTTTCCACGCCATAAAGTGATTACTTGGCCGAATCGTCTTTTAAAGCTTGCGTGAACGCGACCAGTGATGCCGGTGATGGTATGACATGTCACACGAACAACATTGCACTGGTGACGTTATGCTAGGTAGGGGTCGCCTGTTTGTTCATCAAGCAGAGAGCGTCCTTCTACTAATCAATTTCAGAACTAGGTCCACATTGTTGAATAAGTTTGGAACAGGACGCAGTGCCGTCTTCCATAGAGATATATTATTTTACTGCTTTTGACACACTTGGCACACATTTTCAGACCTTCGTTTTGTCCACCAGGATTAGCATGGTTGAAGGAGCCTGCAGTATCATTGTGCCACAACTGGAGTGGTGGCCAGTTAGGTCAATAAAGTTTCTAAATCACTGCAGTTCGAGTATCCATTGTCAGAATTTGAAATCTTTTCTATTTAAAATACTGTCACTTTGTGAAACGAGTGAGTTGAGAAATAAATTGGCAGGGCTCAGCGTCCACCAAGGCTGTTGATACACCCGTAACTACTTTGTATTATATGTGTAAAAAAAGACTTACTCAAGTCAAGCAGATAGTATATATCTCCTGGCACTACAAAATCGATGAAGGTGCTGTCTGTTAACATAGCCAAAGAATGGTATCCGACAAGGGTGTCATTGTTCAGTCACTTGTACTGAAGTGAAAGGTTTACTACGGAAAAGCACAGTAATGACCTGTACATGCTCTTACTATTATTTAATCAAAAAATTCTGCCGTCCATCTGGGCCTGCAGCAACGATGGATTTGCAATGAATGACGCTTGGGAGTTTGGCGACGTAATTTTTTTCGACTTCTGGACTAGCAGCATTTCCTTTTCTTCTTCCTCTTTGACCCATAACCTGGCAAATGACACCGCCGACTAAAATATACCACCAAAAACTTTTGAAACTTCCCCGAACCACGTTGTATTCATGGAAGCGTGAAGGTTTGATTAAGCATTAAGATTGGTTACGATTTTGTGGGTCAAATAAAGTTTCTTTATAAAACGTGACATAATTTCACAATTTCACACAGTTCGTAGGTGTTGTGCGAAGTGACTCCTTTTTTGGGGGGGAGTGGGGGGGGGGGGCGTGGGGAAATTCTTAACTCTGAATATCACTAGGAGCTTACTGATATATTTTGTTTGTTTGTTCCAGAAATTGGGCCACCCTTTATCTTCAGCGCCGGTTCGAAGTGTATTACAATCCTTTTACCCAAACGGTCCAGATTCTTGACAGCGTTGATAAATTCACAGAACTTTTGTCCTCACTCAAAAGTGACGTTCTCCGATTGTGTAATGCTGTAGATAAATTTAAACTTTAATGAACTCAAAAATCCCTGTTTAAGTCAGTTTTACTATGCAGCTAGCTACAGCATCGTAGGCAAGATTCCTTGTTTCAAGTTGCAGCTACATTATTTGCTTCATGGCATGAAAACGCTGGAATGCTACCACATAATGAATGGTTTCTGTTTATCGTCTGACCCAAATCAACAAAACTGCCCCATCAACTTAAAAACTGGATGGAGTGGGATGAGGGTAAAGGCACCATAAGTTTGCCAGTATAAAAGAAAAACTGTAAGGTGCATCAAAGAATGAAATTTGCATTGGAGATTCAATGCAGAAATGAGAAATGACAAGCAAAATCCTTTACTTTTGTGTGTCAAATGAAATTTATCCTGTAACACGTGACACAATTTCACACAGTTTGTACAAACTGGCGCCTTTTTTTTTGGGGGGGGGGGGGAGGTGAATGAGGGGGGATAGTAGGTAAAGTTGAAAATTAAAAAAAATAAAGATTTACTCTGCGCTAGCGTGTCCAGCAGAGTAGCCCGCCTGCACGCATTGTGTGCCGGTGATTTTGTTAGTCCATGGCATGGATGCAATTTCTGCAATGCTGGCTCTAACGAATACACCTTGCGATTCAATAACAGGCAGATACATATTACCAATTTTTTCCGAATCTTTAAAAAAAAAACACTTTACGTACCAGAAAAATGTTGTAACTAAATCTTTCCAAATAATTTCTATGTTAAAAGCTCAGCAAGAAAAAAAGCGAACGATTAAAGTGAGCCATCGCCATGCAATAGAACCACGTGTCAGTGGCCGTTCGGGGAGCGCCTGATCATCCCTGCACATAATGCATAGACAAACCAATCCCAAATGATTAAACAAAATAATAATAATCAAACGATCTGAACCGATTCGAACAGTTTTTGGCAATCGAAATAAGTTGGGCATGGTACTGCGAAAATACGCTATCATGATGCACACTGTAACAAGTCTATATTTGGAAACTTCTAATTTTGCATGCTTCTCTATGATGGTTTAGATACATATTATTCCCGCAAAATCCTTCCATGCAATGTGATACAAGTAAACTCATTCAGAGCAAATGAAGTAGGTAAACATCTTTGCAACATGAAGTAGAACTACATTATTCTACATATTTCAATACGTAAAACATGAAATATTATATTCTTCGTCGTATCAAATGTTTATGTGCTTTAACAAGATGCCTACATACTTAGAAATGTTGTGTCCATGGGTGCCCACAGAATTTCAAAAAAAAAGATGATGGGACGACCAAAATAAGAGCAAAAAACAACAATTATCAACAGCATTTCTGTTTTTAAGGGTGTTTCTTCATAAAAAAAACTGGTAAACCCCTCCCTTTTATGTCTCCCCTATTTTTTTTTACGTGCTCCACTATTTTTTCCCTTTGGCAAAAGATGGGGTGTCTTGCCCGAAGTGTCTCAAATTCCCCAACGTGCAAGGCCCTTAGGTACGGCAATGTATTTTCCTTTCATGCTCCTTCACAATGCTTATTCTAGGTTTGAAACACTGTTGTCCTTCTACCCATTCTGGAATTTCATACACAGAAATGACTTTTCATCATTAAGGAAATATGCACATATGAAATATAACATTAATTGTTCGTTGTTCCCCATTGTATTACAACATGCGCTAATAAAATATTATGTGTTTAGAGAGCTGTTTGCGCTAGCAAAGCCTTGGCCAGCTCAAAACCAGATAGTATTAAGGTTTGACTTGACTACAAATAGCTATTTATGTATGCCAGGTAAGCTAAGCCCAATCGGATTGGATTGCGTTACCAGTTCAAATCCAGGTTACGTTACTCTAACGAAACGTAATGCATAAAACTGTATTATGTTGTTTCTAGTGTTTGATTTTCGCTGTTTGATATGTTTTTGACGTTCCTTTTTTACCCAATCGTAATATTAGGCAGTCTCAAAACCAGAACCCATGTGGTATTGATATACGCGTCTGTGTGGTATTGATATACGCAATCGCCCCTGCATTTACTGCTCTTATTTATTCTGACAGAACCATTATAATATTGATCGTGAATGTATGTTTAGAAACTGTTGAGCTTTGCACCCATTACCTTTCTGTGTTTTAATTCGATTTAGTTATTAAAACACAGATAAAACTTTTACATTGGCAGCTGCTCGTTCTTCTCTGCCAACTGTACAGTATTCGCAATTTCGTCAAACTCGCATATTTCTCACATAACCATTTATCGCATTGAGAAGGTCCGGAAGCCCCTACGACTTCGTGACCTTTTCACACGTTCGAATTTAGTTAAGAAGTAAAATTTTCGTGTGACCCTCTGCATTTATTTAATTTAAAAGTGATTTCATCATTACCATGTATTACACGATTTTGTTATGTTAAATCATATGTATATAACTGAAGAGCTATTTTGGGGTTACGTGTATAGTAAAGGGAAGAGAGGTTTGCATACAAAAATTGAATTAAATAGAGCCTATTCAAATACCAACTTGTTTTCTTTAGATAATCTGGCTTTCGGCAAAAACAATAAAATAGCCTTTTAGTTTACGCTTTAATTAGCAGAAGTCAGCCAATGCTAATATTGTTAAGAATGCCATAACATTCTCAATTTCTACATTCCAAAAATGAAACTAGTGGGCGTAATACATTGTATATCTGAAAACTATTATCTTCTTCGTTTTTGTAATTTTGGGTGGGATGTTAGCACATCGTCTCTTCCTCGTAATTCCCATTTGCTTTAGAGCAAATTAAATCCTTATTCTTATTCCTAATACAATCTCTTTGATGAATACTACCACATATTTATGGAGCTTTTTGCAGAGTTTTCGCGAAATTCCGATGGTAAGGAGTTGTAGCCTGCAAAGGATATGTGTGTTCTGCTAGTTAAGTTTGTGCCATTTTCTCCGAGTTATTTATTATACAAGCATACAAAACAAATTTTCTTCAAAGTATGCATTCCGTTACATGTCTCTGCCTTGTACAGGGAGGCAATCAGAGCATTAGCCGAACAGAAAGCATGGGATTAGCGCAGTGAAATTTAATATGATGACGTTTATCTTAATTCTCTGTGCTCTGCTTGGAATTTTGCATTTTCCTATGTGCAAAGTTCAGGGGGACACGCCCTTAAATCAATCATTAAAGGCAACAAGTACACATTTTTGTTGGGAATCGACACTACTTTCAACGGCACACAATTCTCGTCTTCAGCATAGCATCTTCTGGCACATACTAATTGCATGACCTTCACATCCATCTTACCCATCAGCCTTATGAACACACAACGCCTCGTCACTGTTCAAGTAGAGTGTTATCGACCGAGCGAGGGAGCAAAGCGAGTGAGGCCCCTTTTTTACTCTTCTGAGTATGTAGCGTTTCGTTTTGTCGGCCTGTCTTCTCCACAGTTATGATCAAATGCGTGAACTTATTCGAAGGAATATACTTGGTTTTATGAAAAAAGCATTGGGTGGGGTGGGAAGAATTTCAAAACAGTGCTACAGGCCAGGTAGATATCCAGTGAATTGTGCGCGATTCAAACTAAGTGTAAAGGAGACTCTCTGTGCTTAAGCCAAACAACGTGTTTGTAAAGTTTTGCGTTGAATGCACATATTGTGGGGTTGGGGGTAGACGCTCCAAATTCTAGGTAAGCCTACATCATTATTAGAAAAACTGTTGATTTTAAGTTTTAACTTTTGGCTTGGGTTTATGTTAGTGATTTGTTTACGTTATGATTTACTTTATAAACCTAAACCGCAAGGTTTAACATCAATAGATTTTTCTAGTGAGGCCCCTTAAATATAAACTAAGCCCCTATATATATATATATATATATATATATATATATATTAGGCAACACAACTTTACAACCAGTAAACAAAATATTTAATTGGGAGGTTGTGACCTTGACTTGAGGTCTATTGGTTGCACTAACAATTTATATTTACTTCTTATTGAAGTTGTCACACGAGCTAGTTGGCGAGTTGAGTGTTATGTAGGTGACCAACATGAAGACGGAGCCACAAGCATCGGGCTGAAGACAGAATGCTAGAAACTTGTAATTTGAAACTGATGGGGTTCCAAGTGAAAATTTGAATTTTGAGCGTAGCATTTAGGGCGCTTGTTTCTTAAGATTTGCAGTGTTCATCTGTTGCGTACCCCATATTAAAGTACAAGTTTGGTTTATGCAGCCTTGAGAAGATAGAAGGATTGGATAGATTTTAGAGAATTTGGTACGTCGTAACCTCCTCTATAAACAGGAAGAAAATTAAAGTGCAGCAAGTGATTATCAACTTGTGTTCAACTTGTGAAGTATGATCAATTCACTTCTATGGGGAAACTGTTGCATATAGCTGACCCTTTCTGTTTTTTTTTTAATTAATTTGCTTAGTGAGTACGTGCCTGCACAATTAAAACAAACAAACAAAAAATAGGCCTAATATCGTGCCAACAGAGACCTCAGTACACGTGAAGCCATCTGGCAGAGTGTATTTTAATTTTACTTACTTAGGAGAAGAATATTCTAAAACTAACCCCTATCCAGCTTTTGGTATCAACAAGTTGCCACATATTATAACCATTAACCATCCTATTTTATTCTTCCTAGGTATTCAATCGTTTTCATTAAAATCAAAATTAAATCGCACTGCCAAAGCAGGAAACAGCCTTTGTCATATTAATTTTAAGAAGATCGTGTGGTCTGCTATGGTTACGGAACTTTGTTGTTAAAACGTTTTGTTAAACATGGGTTTTCCTCTTACTGATTTTAAATAAATAGTACGGTAATTGTTTTTTGATTGTGTTGTAATAGTTTTAGGGCATTAAGAAAGTAATTTCCTTGTACATAGTTTTCCATGAATGTAATTGTTTTCCAACCTGTAGCACTAATCGTACAAATGGGACCAAACAACACATATGTGTTCGTCTAACTAATCAAACTATTATAACTATTCCCTCCTTAACATTGTGAAAACTCAAATATTGCCTATGTAATTTGTGTATGTCTGTGTGGTTTAAAATAAATATTGTCATAAACAAGCATCACATTGGTTGTTTGTGAATAATTAGTCGTATATTTCTAGACTTGCTTAGAACACGAAAGTTCTGCATCTGAAGTTACTGACTGTTTATGGTAATGCCCCTGTACCTATTTTGCTGTTTATCGGTTTTGTAGAGCTGTGTAAATAACTATTTACAGTAGGCTAGTTTAGAAGTACTTTCACTAATTTACAGTACTACCAGAACCAACACTACAGTTTTATCCAGTTTTCATTCATTTATATTACTAGTGTTAGGTTTTCAGGTTTGAATAAACCCAATAGGTCGAAGAGGAAAGCATGACTTTCAAGCTGAAACGTACTAGTTAACATCTCAGTATTTAACTGAATGATGTTAGTACTATCCACCCAAAACCAAAACTGGTATAAGAGAACCGCCAAGTTTCAAAAAAGGGTCGGCCTTTCAAAGTAGTGCTATCATTCAACCAGAGAAAGGCTGCCAAGTTAATCGCACCTACTAATAGTTAGAAAGTTAAATAAAAACTAGAACATTGCTCCGTGCGGTAGCAATCTTCACGTTTTCATTTAACGCCCAAAGTATTATTAGGTGCGATTAACTTGGCTAACAGGATTAACCTTGGTGGCCTTTACCTGGTTGAATGATATCATTATTTTGAAAGGCCGACCCTTTTTTGAAACTTGGCGGCTTCTCTTATACCAGTTTTGGTTTTAGGTGGATATCACAGCTTTAATAGGACTGAACGAACGAAGGATGAGACCGGCATTTTAATCGTCCCCTCTACCTTTTCTGTCTGGAGGAATTTTATGTCTATAAATTTGCTCATTCATAATTTTCAAATTTGCCATAGCCCAATTAGCAGTTACGCCAGTGAAATTGACACGGTCAGAACTTGCTTAGACTTGTAAATGTACAGAGAATTTCATGGTCTAATCATCACCTTTACCTGTTTTGTACGGAGGTATTTTATGTCTATTGATGTTGTCATTCATAATTTCGACATTTGCCAATGCCCGATTTGCAGTTAGTCGAGTCAAAGTGGCACGGTTGTGGTTTATTGTTTGTGCTTGTATCACAGGCTTAAGTTTGTTCAGTTGCAATTTTGAGCGTACTGGCTACCAAACGCTGATGTTGGTTCGTTTCGCTCACGCACAAGGTTACTTTGTATCACGGCATGAAGCTGTAATTGTGCACTCAAATAAATCAGGTTAGCCTATCCACATTGGTGACGACTGATAAATAATGTGATTCCCGAATAACAATCGGCACAAGTCATAACGTTGATTGTTGCCAACTGGAACAAGCTGACATCATACCGCTTTTGGGAGAAGAAACAGTTTTGTCTTTGTCGGCCACCATAGTCTGCTGGTTTTTAAATCTCTATCAAATAATTGTAAGTATATTCGTTTGGCTTAGAAATGTAGTATTGCCAATTTTAAATGTTTCAGCCAACTGTTTCGACAATAATTACAACAATAATTTGGCACGTACGAGCCACTTGAGATCCACGTGCTGCTAGCTGCAACCCCCATTTTAGAAAAAGGCACTTACACATATGACGCTTTACCTGTCTGCCGAAAAATCTGGCAACTTTCCCTAATGAGCTGTAGACGTGTCTTTCTACCCTATGAGAATTAACATGAGAACAGTAATTTTACATAAAATCAAATGTCCGTTTCACTAATGCTTCCAAATAAATTAGTAACAAGCATACCCTTTTATCATCGTGGGGTAGATAATTCAGTAGGAGTTCGTGTACCATCCTCCTCAAGTTTTCATTTAATGTCCAAAGTATTATTCGGTGCGAATAACTTGGCCAATAGGTTTAACCTTGGCGGCCTTTCCCTGGTTGAATGATATCACTACTTTGAAAGGCCAACCGTTTTTTTGAAAATTGGCGGCTTCTATTACACCAGTTTGGGTTTTGGGCAGATATCACAACTTTCAGAGGACTGTGAATGAAGAAAAGATCAGACGGTGTAATTGTCACCTGTGCCTCTTTTGTCTGAAGAAATTTTATGTCTATAAATTTTCTCATTCATAATTTTCTCCTTTGCCATTGCCCAATTAGCTGTTACGTCTTCGAAAATGACACAGTTTGACGCTGATTTTCATTCGCTTCGTTCACTCAATCAGCGCATTCTTCGTCACTTGGCCCTACCTCGGTTAACGTTAATCATTCAATCACTTGGTTACCATGGTGTTCACGAACACATAATTGTCCCTTTTATCGTCGTGGGGCAGATAATTTAGTTTGGATTCGTGTACCGTAACAAACCTTTGCAATAATAGATTCTCCGTTTCTTTCCTATTTGCGACAACAATGAATTCTGACAATTAGGTACTGAAACGATAAGCGTGTAACACCTAAGCATGTTATAATCTACTGTTGGATGACAATACAAACAATGGTTACAACAATAATTTTGCACTTACGAGCCACTTCAGGTCCATGGGCTTTGTAGAAAAAGGCACTTCCCCATATGACGCTTTACCTGTCTGCCGAAATTTAGATCTGGCAACTTTCCCGAATCAGCTGTAGACGTGTCGTTATAGCCTATGAGAATTAACATGGGAGCCTGCGGACTAGTTACTAGTCACCAGTAACACAAATCAACGTTATTGAGGACACTTTTTCTCCATGAAAGGATACGTTCCCACATTTTCGTGTTGACGTTTTCTTCGTTACTGGACCCAAGACACCTGATTGAAATGATTTGCAAAGATTTCTACCGCATGGGGAATTTATACCAGTATGCTGAAATCAGGTATAAGTTAGTTTCAGTTAAAAGACAGTCTGCTAGTGCGGTCACCTTTTTTTCATCAACAATCACTTTTTAACAATCGGATGTCTACAATCGGACGATCTACTGTTACTTGGCGGCAACACACTAGAGTATGTCTAGATGTAGCCAACTAAATAGCGTAACAAATAATAGTCACAGGGCTTGTATTGTCACAACAAACGTGAGCAAGCAAGCACCAAAACCAACAACAACAGCACATGTGTTGTTGTTTTGGTCTTCGCTTGCTGGTGTTTGTTGTGACAAACATGGGTTAATGACTGTTTTAATAAACATTGCTGACATTATCACTATACTGCTCGTTTGACAGAAAATTGTCATGTATGACTAAGAGTTGTCGAACACTGATGAAAAAAAAGTGAAACAAGTCTAGTTTTTTCGGGTTCTGCAATTTATTACTAAATATTGACTATATTCTGTTTATTTTTGCTTTCCTCGTGTTTTCTTTGAGATTGATTTATTTATTTCACTCCTCTTTGTATTCTGCTTTTATCTCCCTTTTCATAAATTTGTCTAGATGTACTTATTTATTTTATTTCGATGTTGTTTCATTTTGGCGCCTAACCATTGATTTTGTGTGCAAAAGTGCTAGTTCAATTGATTTTTTTTTGTCTGTTGCTTTTGTGCTTAATTTTGTAATTTGTGTTGGATGAATAAACTTACTAACTTATTTCAATAGATAAAATACTAAAAAAAGACACTAAACAAAGCATACCAAAATTACTAGTTTAAATGATACAAATAGGTTTCACGTATACCGACATAGAAAGTTCTATTTGATGGTTACTGAAGACGGAAATCACAACGGCTACTTACCGTAAGTTCTATGTAACAGAGCAGTATATGTAACCAGCAGTATAAAGTGCGATAGGAACAAGGAAGAAAGGGTATGAAACGAAGGGCACGGCACTACATTTGTTATTTGTACCCGTACTTTTATAAATCTGGTAAATCTAACCTAATTTAGGCAAACAATACAGTGAAAAGTAGTTAGTAGGTACCCAAGTGATCGTTAATGTGGTGTCCTGTAGGGTCTCCTAACTGAAATCAATGCTAATTTTGGGTGCACCTAAATTTATCCGAGGTTAGTATAGGATTTTATGTGCAATTTAGAATGGCGAAGGGGGTTTTAGTAGACGATGTTGTGTGAACTGTAGTATGACGGTGAACACTTTATTATGGGGACTTCAGTATGGGTGCTGTGAACACTTTAGTATGGGGACATGTTCAAGGTTACAGTATCCGCCGGCACTACCGCCACCTAAAATGGGATGGGTAAAGCCCCTCATTACACACTCACATTGGTGCACACTATTTTAAAATGATCAGGGTCAGATGTTTTAAAAAATCGCCATAAATAAGGACCGCCACTCAAATAAGATACAAAAAGCCCTCATTTGTACAATACGGTGTAAAAAGGATGTTGGCTTGGAGTTTCCCAAACTCTTCCTTGGACCACACTTTTCTTTGCTCTTCCTACGGGTGGTGGTGAAACCATGTACGATTGAGAAAGATGACAGTTTCCTTTTTGAACGAGGCCCTTATTTTTTGGATGAGGGATGTTGGTTTTCTTTGCTCTTCCTACAAGTTTTAGGATTAAGTAAGATCCCTTTGACGCTGGCTCAGAGTTTTTTTTCTAAACTCTTCATCGCACCTTACTTTCCTTTTTTTTTTGCTCTTCCTACGGCTGTAGGATTGAGAAAAAGATGAAAGTATTTTGTTTGAGAGGGAAAATTTTTGCAGAGATCTCACTTCTCGACACGTACACGAAAAGGATGTTGGCTCGGAGTTTCCCAAACTCCTCCTCGGACCACACTTTTCTTTGCTCTTCTTACGGGTGGTGGTGAAACCATGTAGGATTGAGAAAGATGACAGTCTCTTTTTTGAACGTGGCCCCTTTGTGATGAAAAGGATGTTGGCTCGGAGCTCCCAAACTCCTCCTCGGACCACACTTCTCTTTGCTCTTCCTACGGGTGGTGATGAAATCATGAAGGATTGAGAAAAGATGACAGTCTCCTTTTGATGTGGTCCTTATTTTTTGGGCGAGGGATGTTGGTTTTCTTTGCTCTTCCTACAGGTTGTAGGATTGAGAAAGATCCCTTTGACGTTGTCTCAGAGTTTTTTTCCAAACTCTTTATCGCACATTACTTTTTTTTTGCTCTCCCTACGGCTGCAGGATTGAGAAAAAGATTAAAGGTTTTTGTTGGAGAGGGGAAATCTTTGTCGGAGATCTCACCTCTCAGCGCGAACGCGAAAAGGATGTTGGCTCGGAGTTCCCAAACTCCTTCTCGGACCACACTTCTCTTTGCTCTTCCTACGGGTGGCGGTAAAGCCATGTAGAATTGAGAAAGATGACAGTCTCCTTCATAGTGGGCCTTTGTTTTTTTTTTCACATTTTATTATGTGTGTAAGTTGGAGGAGTTTTAATCCTCCGGACAAAAAATTGGAGTGAAGCGCCAGAACTTTAAAACAAAAGCTGGAGTGAAGCTCCAGCACCTGTTACACAATAATAAAGAGTGATACACAAGCTGGAGTGAAGTTCCAGAACCGTAAACCCGTTACACGATGATAAAGAGTGGTACATAAGCTGGAGTGAAGCTCCAGAACCTAAACCCGTTACACAGTGCTAAAAAAAAAAGAGCGGTACACAAGCTGGAGTGAAGCTCCAGAAACTAGGCCCGTAACACAAAGCAAAAGTAGGCTTCCCGACTAATATCTCTCTCTCTCTTTCCCCCCAGCGAGTAGGGCTTTACGCTTTTGTTGGCAGCTGGCATCAATGAAAGGCTTAGTCGTATCCCATTTAAAATGTTTTTGACGAATCTCACGACTCGCTGGTCGTTGGCGTCTTTCGCCATAGATTAAATTTTGATAGAATGTGGCTCATGGACAGGCTGCTCGCCTTTTGGTATAGAAAGTATAGGCAGTATTGTCCTCATACGACGCTGCAAGGCCCCTGAAAGATCGTGAGATTGTCAGTTTTGAACGTTGAGTTTCTCTTGAGAAAACGTAAAATGTGAATGTTTCGTGGTTTTAAGCCATAGCTGTCGAAATAGTCCACGATCGCTTTTCTTTTGTCGAAACAGTGACTACCGGTGACTACCAGGCTTCGTCGAAGGGTCCAGGTTGATGATGTAAGCTTCTCGGGAGGGTGTCTTGGGCAGCTGGTCGGAAGCATACACACCCCCGAAACGTGGGCCGAGCTTGCGGTGACGTCTGGCCGCAGCCCTCAGTTCGTGGATCTGCATCTTTCTAGTGTTCGTATAGCACGTTCCTGGCCTGGTCAAACTCGAGAACAGTTTCGTGGACCATGTACAGGACCAGGTTGATGGTTTCGGTGACTGCCTGTTTGAAGGTCACGTCGACTCTGAGAGCTCCCGGTCCCTGGCCTTTGTCGGCAGTCAAATCGAAGGCATACAGACAGTTGCCCAGCGAATAGTCAGCGTAAGGGAGTCGGGGCGTCGAGCCGGAAGTCAGCTTGTCGAGCGACTGGAAGAGCGAAAAGTAGTTTCTCACGTACAGGTAGTCGGTGTAATCGGGCTTGTACGGAATGGCCGAAAACGTTTTTCCATCCACCTGCAAGGCGAGATAGTTGACGTTATAGTTGTGGAAATTAAACGGGTTCTCGGCGTAAGTACCGTTAAAAGCATTGTTCGAGACGAAACCCAGCAGGCAGAACGACGGCAGGTTTCCGAGCACAACGTTGTTGAGACTGCCCTGGCGGGACCCGGCGGCAATGGTGAAAGTCTTGACCTCCACACCACGGATGGAGTACTTGGTGGTATTGGACTTGAACGCCTCTGTGAAGCCGATGAGTACCGAAGGGGATAGCACGACTCGACGGATGTAGAGGACGGCACTCGTAATGTTGACACGATAGTCCAGATTAGCTTCCGAAGTCATCAAGCAGAAGGCATCCTTGCTTCTGGTGAGTTTCAGTCTCAAGTTGACATTGTTGAGTAGCAGGCGGTCTTGTTGGAAAAGGTCACAATGGGGTCTGCTGTAGATATCGACCACTTTGTTGGATTTGACGAGACTGTTGCGATGTACGAAACCACCATTCTTAGCATCGTTCGCGATGGTGGCTTCGTCAAAGTGTCTGGCAACGTCCTTCTTCCATAGCTGTGTCGAAAGGTGGCTATTTTCGGCATCGCCACCGTGGGCCAACAGAGTCTCCAGGTAGCTGCGGTAGGCATACCCATTGTCCGAATTGGGTAGTTGCTTGCCGCTCACTTCACAGTCACACTGGGAAAACAGAGAGTGTAGGAGTAGATTCACGGGCGCTACGGCATTAGTGGCGGTCAATGTCGTCGATGTTCCTTTGACCACCTTGCATCGGATGTTGAGGTAAGACTGACTCAGGTCCAGCAGACAGTCGGTGGCTCCGGGCACTACGAACTCGATGGGAGCATAATCGCTTAGAGTGGCTAGAGGATGGTAGGCCGCTAAGGTGTTGTTGTTCACGGTAACCTGCACCGGAAGCACGGAGAACAGTTCCAACTTTTCTTTGGTGCAGGGCACCGAATGTCTGTCTGGCTTCAACAGCATGTCGGGCTCTAAATGAACATTTTTGGGACGGACGAGATATTTCTAGTCGAAAAAATCCGCTTTACTTCTCGGAAGACGAAGCCGTGTAGGGGCTTTGCGACGACATACGAGGGCAACCAAACTGCGGCGACGACGTTTCCCTCCCGACTAGCCTTTCGTTCGACGACAACACATCTTCCTCTTTCGACCTGTTCCAGACTGTCCTCCAGTCGCTACCGCAACAGCGTCTCGTTTAGCCGCATCCCACCTTTTTTTGGCAGCCTCCTTAAAGGAGGTTTTCCCCTGAACATCGTCCAACAGTTTGGAACCACTTCTCAGCACGTACCTTCCTACTCCCAAAAGAGTGTTTTTAATAAAGTGGAAAGCCGACCTGAACACACCTCCCAGGAAATCGCCAAAAACCGATCCTCGCTGTATGTGCCCGCCAGAAAAGTAAGGGGCCCCTCCTATCTGATTTCTCGTACAATAATGGCCGACGCATACCCGAGGGGTCCAATCCAGCGTAGGGCGTATGCATCTCGTTTTCTCACGTCCGAAAATAAATGATGCTCCGGTCCTAACGACGAGCTATCAAATAGGCAAAAGTAAGTTGAAAGGTTTCTTTTTAGCTGTCGGGAGAGGTTTTCTGAAAACGGACCCGAAAGCCCCACCCTTCTGTCTCTTCCGCCTAGTCCTCTTAACCTTCCTCTTTTGTTCGCGCATGCTCAGGGACGTCGCATAAAATGTAACGTCACGGTAACCTCTCCCGAATTGAATGGCACCTTTTCCCCCATGTCCATCATTAAATAGACCCTCACTGTTTCAAATCGCGCCTAGCAAGAGGACGATAGTAAGAGTTGGTGAAGATTTCGTGGGTTCCATCCCCCTCGTCTAATCTAACTACCCGAAGCAAAGGAGTCTCGTTCACAATGTCAGTGTATACAAAAATACTATTCAGGACTTTCAAGGTGAGTCGCTCTTTGCCCAGCTTGACACCAGTGATAAATTTGTCGATGTTAATGTCTGGAAAACAGAGCGTCTTCAGCAGTGACTTGTCGGTCGTGAGACCCATTATTTCTACGGAGGTGTTAGGTTTCTTGGGGCACAGCATTTGGTTGGGCATGACGAGAGTAATCATGTTCAGTCCCGCATTGTAATTAAATTCCGGGTACTGTTCGACATCTATCCTGTCTCGAATAAGGCGATTTAGTCTGGCCACGATCTCCTCTCCGCTACGTTAAAATCCTTGGGGCAGGTAGGAGGGCAGAGTCGAGAGATGTGTGTGGTAGGACAGCCACCACCCTTCGTCGTTGAAATGGTCGTTGATGATTTCTATACGTACGGGACCTCCTCCGTGTTTCCCATTAGGGTCCAGGAGGATGTCGTAATAGCTTTCTTTGAACTTTTCGTCTTTTCTTTCACATCCCAGAAACACGGACAGGCTGTAAGAGAAGCACAGTCTGATCCCCGTGTGGAGCTTGTTGACGATGGTGACGAGTCGTCTGTTCTCGTCGTAGCTGAACACGACGAGCAGCTGCTCGAGTTCCTTGACTACCCAAAGGTTGAGAAATTTTATGTTTTTCATCCTGTAATTCACCTGATCGACCCCCCTCAACGACCACGTCCTGGTCCAACCTCTTATTCCCAACTTCCAATGCCGCTTCGGCTTCCGCGTAGGCGTCGATATCAAACCTGGGGAACTTGACGTAGGTGCGAGTTTCTAGCTGCAAGTTCATGATGCTCTGTTCCGTCACGTTCCAGTTCCTGGTGTATTGCACTTCGGCGAGGCGGCCTTCCCAGTAGCCCGTCAGGCTCACACTTTGCGCCAGTTTGGTGGTGTAGTCGTTCAGGGCATTGTTCAGAAACAAGTCCAGACTGGCGTTCGCTGGTAAAGTGATGTAAAAAGAATCTCTCTCCATCACAGTTTCTTCAAGTTTCTGGTGGGGATCCAACGGTTGTGGGAGGCGTCGTAACCCTCGAATTGAACGTAGTACTTTTTGTTGCGTCCTTTTCCCTTTCGTTCTCAGGACCTTGTCTACCCTGTGGTAGTCGGTGTCTTCGTTTTTAACCACTTTCTGAAGTTCGTGCAGGTAGAACCGTCCTTTGATGATTTCCCCGTTGTAGTCTTTCAACCTTGCCGCCACTTGCCCCAATCCCCCTTTGGGTAACGTGGGTCACGAAAAATATTTCTCTGAACCACATGCCTCGGTAAGCCTTGTCGAACTTGGACTTCGCGATGGATATCCTGAATTTGTCTCCCACGGCTAGAGGGACGTTCTTCTTCTTCTTCTTCTTCTTCTTAGCCAAGGCATGGCCCAACTTCTGCAAGTCCCCGCCGTAGATCTTGTGCCACAACTGTTTGTGTTTTTTGTGGTTGACGTCGTCGGGTGGCATTTTCGTTCTGGAGTGTACGCTCTTGTTGAAGGTGTCCACAATCTTTTGAATCACGGGCACGTACTCGAAGGTCCCTTTGGCGAGAAGTATTTGTGCAAGAGACTCTTTAAAACTCTCTGGAAATGTTCAATCTTGGACGCTTTCACATCTTCGTTCTCGGTGATGTAGAACTTGATGTTGCGATCCTCGAAGAGATCCTGGACAGCTCGAGCTCGGAACTCGACACCCTTGCTCGAAGTGAGAAAACTAGGGGTGAAAGGCATGCATCGAAACATCTTTTCGAAAGCGAGGACCATTTCGGTCGCAGACTTTGTTTTCAGCAAGTCTAGCCAGACTTTGCGACTGAATCCGTCCATGCAGGTGAGAATGTACTTTACGCCTCGTTGTAACGTTTCAGGCTGATCATATCACTGAGATCACATTCCATGTGACAACCAATACCCCCCGTGATGATCTTGTTCCTGGGAAATTTGTATCTGACCGCTGTGTGGATGGTGTTTTCATCCTGCCGCTCCTACCTATCTTTGATCCGATCGATATCGTATTTTTTCCTGTCCTTCTTGGCTCTGGCCAGTAGTTTGGGTGCTGTACCGTAACTGGAGGCCTCTCCTAGATCATTGTAGTAGATCCTGTTCAGGTATTGGTCCATGGTTTCCAGTCTTGGGAGTGTTGGACTCTAGCACTCCTCCTCAGTACAGGTGTCGAATAGACAGGCCTCTTCGCCTTCTTTTTCTCTTCCTTCTTGATCGGTGATATGGGAGAGTACACGGACGGGGATAGGATGGGTGGTGAGAGGGTAGTCGTAGGGCTTAGCACGGTACTGGTGGTGACAGAGGAGGAGGGGGAGGGAGTTGTCATCTTTGCAGCAGCTGTGGTGGTAGTGGCAGTGGCGGCGGGAACGGCCGACCTGGTTCTAAAGTGCTCCACGAAAGCATCCTTTTGCTGCTCCAACTGTCCTATGAATTTGGCCTTGTAGTCGAGAAGTAGACTGTCGTTTTTCAGGATGGCGTCAATCTGAGTCTGTATGGCGACCAGTTTTCCGTAGAGAGCTCCTTCGGGTAGGTACTGAAACCCGTGAGGCTTAGCGGCCAACGCTAGTGTGGTGTTCTCCATCTCATTCTTTACTTGTTGAACAGTCCTCCCAAGAGGGATATGGCCGCTGGAACGAGGTAATGAATGAACCTTCCCGACTGCACCAGAGCCCGTTTTCTGGCCTTAAACGACGCCTTCTTGGATCCGATGAGTGTGATCTGTTTCTTGTATATTTTCAACATGGTCCTGGCTGTCAGACTGACGGGAAGTCGATTGTTGAGAAGGTTCAAGGCTATTTCTGGCAGGCAGTCAATCTGTGACTTGTCAGCACTTTTCAGTAGAGCCGCTCGCTGACGTTTATTGATCTTGCACAACGTCTGTAGCATAGAGCTGTGCTTGCGTACCCTTTCCATCGTGCGTCCTCAGAGCGAATAAACGATGCAAGGGGCTTTGCCGGGAAATATAGACGTCCTGAGTTTTGTCAGGTCGTGCGACTTGGAGAGTAGGTCTACCAAAAGGTAATTCTTTAGACCAATGGCGTTCTCGTAGGCCTCCACGAACTGTTTGGTCTTGCCTGGGTAAACTTGTGAAGCGAAAGTGGTTATCTGTCGCTTGTCTCTCAGGTTGCGAAGCAGAACGTACTACTGGCTGTTGAGC